>JARYGA010048054.1:0-69222 GCA_030545235.1 Helianthus tuberosus
AAGCAAAACTCTTTATTTTGTGGCTTACACTCCCAAATTGAATGGGTAGAAGAGAAGGTTTTGGGCTTGTCATAGAGTGTCGGGATTTCCAAGATTCTTTATTTGGTTTTATTATTATTTTATTTACAATCCTATTCGTCATGATTTATTTAAAACATTACATAAGATAAATTACTTATTAGGGCATAACATGCCTCTTTAAAATTCCATTTATATACAAGTTCACATACCTCACGGGGGATCACTCAACACTCGGCCGAATGTGTATTTTTGTGAAAACTCTCGAGAGCGGCATGAAACTTATTCCTACCATAAGCTTGCCAAGTAATCAATCCTCCTCCTTTTTAACTAAAAACCTTTGTAAATATCAAGAGGACTTTGGGGGAAGGGTTAGGCTTGGGTTAAAGGTAGGTGGTTGGGTTAGTGGTTAGTAGCAAAGGGCGAAAGGCGTAAAAAGCGTCGGTTTTCGCAAAACATTTTTGTGACTTTTTATTCTAATGAAACATTATTCAAACAAGCCTTCTTTTGATGAGCTTTGTTTGTTTATTGCTAACTTCATTTTTTTTTTCATAAGGAAGTCACACGAAAACCGAGCTTTGTTACTAAAATAAAGGGTTTAAAATAAAAAAAAGGTTTTGGTGGGTAAAAAGGTGTTTGATTTGGGTTAAGAAATGAAAATGTTTAGGCTCAAAGGGGCTAACTAGGGGGATTTTGGGTAGGTGGTAAAAAAAAAAAGAAAAATAATGGTGTAGAAATAAAAAGGGTTAGTTCTAATGCCTCCATCATTTACTTACTTGGGTTTAAGTTGGTAAGGACCGGGAATGTATTGTCGTGGCAAGTTCTAGAGTCGTAAGAACCAAGCGGCTATTCACACAAGAAACAAAAAATGAGCATTTAGTTTAAAGATGTGTATTTGTATGCTCAATGAAGGCTCAAAACTCACTTTTTGTGGGAATGGGTTTTTATGTGATCAAGTATATATAGTCAAATTTTAACTAGATTCGTCATGCCGTTTCATAATTTTCTTATGTTGGTTCCTTTTATCACGACGTTATCAGTTGTAAATTTGTAAAAATATAACCTTTTTTGAATTTGAAATTCCCAAATTAAACCTAGACAAGTAGAAAAAATGAAAATTTTTGAAAAAAATTTGGGGTGTTTAGCGGTTCCAATAGAGTTTTGTGTAAGGCTTGTAATTAGGACTTGCAAAATTCAAGGTTTTAGTATCCCCCCACACTTAAATTACACATTGTCCTCAATGTGTCCCAAAAACAAGTTTTTAGGTTGATTAAATGTGTAAAAAGATGTGAAAAAGCAAAAATGTATGTTACTGGCATGACACGGCCCCGTGTCGGATGAACATGACCCCGTGGTCAGAGTGCCAGTAAAAAAAACTTACAGAAGGAGGACACGGGGGTGTGTCGGCTGAGCACGACCCCGTGTCTGGCAAAAAGTCTGCATATTTTAGACAAACAGCAGGTCTGGGGCAATGGGCACGGGGGCGTGTTGGCTGAACACGTCCCCGTGTGGACAAACTGCAAAGATGAAAGACAAGTTTCTGGCTTCGGTTTTCCTGTCCCGGCTTTAGTAGCACTAATGTCTAGTGCTCTAAGCCTCGTAAGTACCTGCTTTATCAATAAACACTACATCAAACCATAACAAGCATCCTAAATTACCAGAGTACAAACATCCACACCACAAAGTTAAAATAAAGAAAATGCAGAAAAGTAAAAAGTGTTAGAGGAAAGTAAATTGTTCAACAAATGGAACACAGGCCGGAAACTGTTCATGAGATAAGGGATTAACCTGTGGACCTCCAACCATGAGCCACTACTTCCACTCCTCCCGCCTAATCCATGTCCTCGTCTTCATCATCATCGTCTCCTCCGTGCCCCGCCATGTACTCCCGGATGTTCCCAATGTCATCCTGTATGTCGGATATGTTTCTCTCTATTGCTCCGACCTGGGTGTACGTGTTGCTGGCCATATTGTAGGTGTTCCTGGTGCACATGAGGTTTTCCTGCAATAAATCATGTAAACTTTGGAAGTTAGGAAAACCGCCTCCTTGAGAGGAGGATTGACCCGGATCACCCTGGGGCTAGTATTGGTATTGTGGAGGAGGTTGGAAGTATGGAGCATGTAAGACGAGTGCCTCTTGCGGGTTCCATGCATGCCCCTGGACTCTTTGGAAGTTGACCATCCCTTCTTCTGCTTCATAAATCAGGTTCATTGAGCGGCAGATGACCATGTCCACCCCTTCCCGACCATGGCCACTTTTCGAAAGACCTGGGCATGTTCACGAAATGTTTGAAGAGACGGTATATCCACCCCCAAAGAAGATAGGAGTCGGGGGAGTTGCAAGCTGGTTCCAATGCATGTTTCGGAGCAGGAGGTACGGAACATCAAGGTTGGTGCGGGTGTGGATGCAATGAAGGACTAGTAGATCCCTTAAACCTACAACACCGCTGCTATCGTGCCTCTGACTAAGAGAGTAAGTGAGGACCCTGTGAATGTAGCGGTAAAGAGGGTCCCTCAACTTAGTGCTCTTAGTGCTGCTGGGGTTATATATGCCTTCTCCTATTTGAGCCCAAGCAGCTTGGCGGTCACTTTCCTTGATCTCGCGTAGACTGCCGGTGTTTTCTTCATCCCCCGCATCTTCCTCCGCATACAGCCCAACTATCGACCCAAACTGTGCTATCGAGATTGAGTACCTAGTCCCTACACATCGGAATTCTACCCCATTATTATCGAATGGATCGGCTCTTGTTTTGAAAGCGAATGTGCTGTAGAATTCCAGGTTATATTCATGGACTGAACGAAGTCGAGTGCACAGAGCGGCTCTTAGTGGGCCGGTGACTAGGTTGTTAAATCGGTCAAGCCGGTTTACTGCTCCTAGAAGATCCATGCACACTGTTCGTTGGTATTCCTCCGGCCTGGTTCGAAGCACGTCGTATCTTGCCCTAGCATCCAACTCATTTGCATTGAACCGCGTGAATTTCTTGGACATCTGAAAGGAAACACCAAACAATTAGCATGAAACAGTGAAATTTTCGGAGAAAAACTGAAAACAGTCGGCTGAACACTGCCCCGTGTTCAGCGGATACGCCCCATCTTGGCCTGAAATTGGCTGGACACGCCCCCGTGCTCAGCGAGCACGACCCCGTGTCCAGGCGTCTGTTTACCAAAAATCCCATTTTTCGACCCGGTCCCGAAAACTTGAAAATTTTTGGTCCAGTAGGGGCGGTTTTCCCCGAAAATGAAACCCCAAATGCCGTTTTTCCCAAAACAAACCGTTTACCCCTTCAATTTTATCTTTTTAGATTAAAAAACAAGGGTTTGGGGTTTTTGTGAGAAATCGGGCTAATCTATGAACAACACAAGTTGATTTACTTCCTATAACATGTATCTATGTTAATGCTAACAGATCTAAGCAAAATTTTGAGGTTCGATCCGGATGAAGTTCAAGAACCCTAGATTTTTCCCCAAATTTCTGATGTTAAACTACATGCAAATGTTTAATCTAACTACTAATAATGATAGAATCATACCTTGATGTTGTTAGAAGTAGAGGAGACGTTGAAATCTTGTAGAAAATCACCTGAACCAGAGAGTTTTCGGCAAAACGGGGCGTGTGGAATGAAGAAACAGTTATGAAAAAGGGGTTTTATCCCGACAGTTGCGCGGACACGGCCCCGTGTCCAGCGGACACGGCCCCGTGGGCGGGCAAGTTTTAATTTTTTTTAAGTGCTCGTGTGAGTGCCCTGTTTCCTGAAAACTCGGTTAGAAGACTTACCGATTTATATGTCACCCTGCTTGCTCGTAACTTACCAGGTATGATGTTGATGCTTTCATTCTTCGATCGTTTGAAACGAGATTTCTTCTTCCTCATCCTCAATGAATCCTTGATAGAGCTTCAGCCGTTGGCCAATGACTTCGAATGGATTTCCATTTCGAGATTTAATTTCTACAGCTCCGTGTGGGAAAATATGGGTGATGGAAAAAGGTCCTGACCATCTAGACTTTAATTTACCAGGAAATAGCCGAAGTTGTGAATTAAACAATAGAACTTGATCTCCTACTCGAAATTCATTAGGTTTAATGTGTTTATCATGCAAGTTTTTCATTCTTTCCTTATAAATTTCGGAGTTAGAGTATGCATAATTCTTTAGTTCGTCTAATTCATTTAATTGACAAAATCGATTTTTACCGGCAATTTCTAAATCTAAATTTACATTTTTAATTGCCCAGTAGGCTTTGTGTGCAATTTCTACTGGCAAGTGATAACTTTTTCCATAGACGAGCTTATATGGGGTTACACCTATTGTTGTTTTATAAGCAGTTCGAAAAGCCCATAAAGCATCATCTAATTTGTCGGCCCATTCTTTCTTATTTAACCCTATGGTTTTTTCAAGTATTCGTTTTAAACCTCTATTAGTCACTTCGGCTTGTCCGTTTGTTTGAGGGTGATATGCCGTTAAAACCCGGTGATAGACCCCATACCTTGTTAAGATTTTTTCGAGTTGATGGTTACAAAAATGGGTACCTCTATCACTTATTAAAGCTTTTGGTGTTCCAAAACGAGAGAATAATCTTTTCAGAAATCTTACCACGACTCTTCCATCGTTGGTTGGAAGTGCCTCGGCCTCGGCCCATTTAGACAAGTAATCGACTGCCACAAGTATATATTTGTTTCCTTTTGACGGTGGGAAAGGTCCCATAAAGTCGAGTCCCCACACAACAAAAATTTCACAAACAAGAATGCCATTTTGAGGCATTTCGTTTTTGGAAGAAATATTACCTGTTCTTTGGCAAGCATCACATGTCTTGACAAGACTTTGGGTGTCTTTGTAAATGGTTGGCCAGTAAAATCCTGAATCGAATACCTTTCGTGCAGTACTAGCGGCACCATGATGTCCTCCGTATGGACCTTCATAAAAATGGCGGAGAATTCTTCTTGCTTCGCTGCCATGTACGCATCGGCGGATGAGCTGATTGGCACACATTTTGAAAATATAAGGATCTTCCCAAAAATAATGCTTCACATCGGCAAAGAATTTTTTTCTTTGATGATGTGGCCATCCTTTGGCGACTATACCGCTAGGTAAGTAGTTAGCATAGTCGGCGTACCATGGTTCTTCTCTGTATTCCACCATTTCCAAGGACTCCGTTGGAAATTTTTCATTGATTTGTTCATCCCTGGTTACCTCCAAAGCTGGGTCTTCTAGGCGCGAAAGATGATCTGCTGCGGTGTTTTCTGCTCCTCTTTTGTCTTTGATTTCAATATCAAATTCTTGGAGGAGTAGAATCCACCGAATCAAACGCGGTTTAGCATCTTGTTTCTTGAAGAGTTATCGAATGGCTGCATGATCTGTATAGACTATTGTTTTAGAAAGAACAAGGTAAGAACGAAATTTATCAAAAGCAAATACCACAGCTAGTAACTCTTTTTCAGTTGTTGTGTAATTTTCTTATGCATCGTTAAGTGTTTTACTAGCATAATAAATTGGGTGAAAATGCTTTTCTTTTCTTTGTCCCAAGACTGCTCCAACTGCAAAGTCACTTGCATCACACATGATTTCGAAAGGTAATTTCCAATCAGGCGCTATCATGATAGGTGCATTGACTAGCATTTCCTTAAGGGCTAGAAATGCTTGATTGCAATCCCTGTCAAAGATGAAAGGGGCATCTTTTTCAAGTAATTTTGTTAGAGGCCTTGAGATTTTAGAAAAGTCTTTGATAAACCGCCTATAGAATCCGGCATGTCCTAAGAAACTTCTGATAGCTCTAACGGAGGATGGGGGCGGTAATCGAGAAATAGTGTCTATTTTAGTTCGATCAACCTCCATTCCTTCGCTCGAGATCTTATGACCGAGTACTATTCCCTCCGTTACCATGAAATGGCATTTTTCCCAGTTAAGGGCGAGGTTAGTTTCCTCACATCGGGATAACATTCGCTCAAGGTTATCGAGGCATTGGTCGTATGAATCTCCAAAGATAGAAAAGTCGTCTATGAAGACTTCCATTGTCTTTTCTATCATATCATGGAAGATGGCCACCATGCAACGCTGAAAAGTTGCGGGGGCATTACATAGACCAAAGGGCATGCGTCGATAAGCAAAAGTTCCATAGGGACACGTGAAAGTTTTCTTTTCTTGGTCTTCGGGTGCTATCGGGATTTGAAAGTAACCTGAAAAACCATCCAAGAAACAATAAAATTTATGACCGGATAATCTTTCTAACATTTGATCAATGAAGGGTAAAGGAAAGTGATATTTCCTTGTTGCTTCATTTAACCGCCTATAATCTATACATACCCTTCATCCTGTGACGGTTCTCATTGGTATTAATTCATTCTTTTCATTAGTTATTACCGTAATACCTCCTTTCTTTGGAACTACTTGGACGGGACTTACCCACGGACTATCGGAGATAGGGTAAATAAGTCCGGCATCAAGCAATTTGATGACTTCGTTTTTAACCACTTCTTGGACATTTGGATTTACTCTACGTTGTGGTTGTATTACCGATTTATAGTCATCGTTCATTAAAATTTTGTGCGTGCACATGGAAGGACTTATACCTTTAATATCTACAAGCTTCCAAGCGATCGCATTTTTGTGTTTTTTCAAAAGTGTAATTAATTTTTCTTTTTCTAAGCTAGTTAATTTGGACGAAATAATTACAGGTGATTTACCATCTTTGTCGAGAAAAGCATATTCCAAACCTTTTAGGAGTTCTTTGAGCTCAAGAGGAGGGTCTTTAGGAGACTCCTTATTTGGTTGCTCATTTTGATCAAGAACTACAAAAGTTTGTTCTATGGCGACCTCTTCTTCAACAAAGTGGTCAATTTCTTCTCTTGTATCGGGTGGTTCATCTTCATCTTCAATTAGGGGGTCATTATTGCCGAATGGATATTTCATTGAACGCTCAAGATCAACACACTTTTAAAATGCCCCTAATTGAATAGGTAAATTGTTGCGCTTTCGGTTTTTCAAAGCTTCATGGGTTTTTACAAAGGGTAGTCCCAACACTAGAGGAGCGTCATCAAGGATGACAAAGTCGGTTGGGATTACCATTTGATTTGTTTGAACCAAGACATCCTCAACTACACCGATTGATTTTATTACTTTCCGATTGGATAGAAAAATGAGTATTTGAAGTGGAGAAAAATCACCAATACTTAATTTTTCGAAAATGTAGTTAGGCATTATGTTAAGACAAAGATCTTTATCAATTGTGATATTACTAATAAATGAATTTTGAAAAAAACATGGAACCGGTGTAATGTTAATTTCAAATGGGTCTTCTTTTTTTAGCGAAGTTTGATCATTAGTTAACTTAACGCTTACCGTTTCATCAATTTTAGTGTTAGTGTTTAACTCTTTTAAAAACTTAGCATGAGTGGGTACTAAACAATGATTTTCGAAAGAAGGTGACAAGAGATTAATTTCTTCAAAATTAGACTCTTCTTGAATTTTAACGTTAACGGACTCACCCTTTTCGTTGTTTAACTCATGTGTCAGTTTTTCACTTATTTGTTCTTCCATTTTTAAATTTTCAACTATCTCTTTTTTATTTAATTCTTCTCTTGCGCGGGACTCCTCTTCCCTTGCGCGAGATTCTAAAATGCAACGTTCGATAGTTTTATTTTTTTCTATTATCCTATCGGCTATGTCGGTGATAGAGTAAGGATCGGGATCCTCAAAGCTCGAATCCGGTTGTTCGATCCTTTGTTCCTCATAATACTCATAGGAAGTAGATGGTTCACACCATTGTCCTTCATTGTAAGTATATGATGGATAAGGGTCGTAATTTTGTTCTTCATAATACTCATATGAGGTGGGTTGTTCACGCCATGGTTCCTCATAATAAGCATATGAAGGTGGTGGCTCATATTGTGGTTCCTCAAAGTATGAGTATGAAGGCTCATACCTTGGTTCTTCAAAGTATGAGTATGAGGGCGGAGGTTCATACCTTGGTCCTTCATAGGATGTGTATGAAGTTGATGGCTAGTACCTGGGCTCCTCATAGTAGGTGTATGAAGTGGATGGTTGAAATAAGTCACAATATTGAACCGAGTGCGGGTCACCACAATTAGTGCAATAGTCTTCCCTATAATCATCTCCCTCATAGGTGTAGTTGTAACCTCCTCAGTATTGATCCATGAGAATCACTCAACAGACCACAACAGAGTCTTGAGACTAGAAAACAAAAATAAAAACAGAAACAGAGGCTGGACACGGCCCCGTGTTCAGTGAGCACGGCCCCGTGTACAGAATCTGTATCTGGGTGTTTGAATTAAAGTTACTGGTTTCGTTGAGCAAGGGGGGGGGGGGTTTCAGTGAGCACGGCCCCATGTTCAGGCTACTGTAAATGCAAAATCTAACTAAAATGCAGAAAAAATTGCGCGCGTAAAATTTTTTTTGAAAAACTGATTAGGCCGTCGATTTTCAGCTTTCTTAAAATCCTTGTGTCCCCGGCAACGGCGCCAAAAACTTGATGTGCGTGAGTGTTATTAGATTTTTTATGTATATTCTAAGCCCCTTTAACACTTTTTAGCCAAGTTTTAAATTTATAAAACACGATATTTACTAACACCAAACAAACATATGGGCAAGTGCACCCATCGTGAGCGTAGTATAGTGTTGGTAAGATATCGAGGTCGTCCAAGGACACAAGAGCTTTTAATACCGGTGTATCCTCAACGTCTAATCAAATCAAAAGTTTAGAAAAAGTTTTTTAAACAAGAAAAATAAAAATAACTAAAATGCTGAAAAATAAAATAAAAATAAAAACAGATAGACAAGATGAATCACTTGGATCCGACTCGTGTTTAGTGTAACTTTTGATTATTTCCACACTTTTACACTTTTTAAAAGATTATCTTAGTTATTGTAGTAGGCCCCTCTTCTGAAGGTGACGTTACCCTCAACCCAGTAGTTTGAGTCAGCAAGGATACAATCCTAAAGGGTTGGATTATTGAAAGATAATTAATTAAGTTATTAATGCATATTGTGGTAGGCCCCTCTTCTGGAGGTGACGTTACCCTCGGCTAAGTAGTCTGAGTCAGCAGGGATACAGTCCTAAGTAGCCGGGTGAAAGTATTAATAGTAGTTTACATATAAGGGGATCAAGGAGTTCGGACCCCCGCCATCCAATACCAGTGCGTATTAAAGGAGGTCCTACTAATGTTGACCCAGGTCCTTGCAGGATCTATACACTGAACAAGGCAAGACTCTTACCAAACCGTTCCCTTAACCCCCGACCAGGTAGCCAACATACCTCCATATAGACCGTGGAGATATGAATGGTGAAAATCTTTTTTTTATATAGACAGTAAAATAATGCCAAGACACCACGGACAAACGATAAGGAAGACTCACCTTCAACATAAGAAACTAGTTATTAAAGTCATTAATACAGAACCAAATAAAAAGTGCGAAAAGATTAAAAATAAAAAGTATTACACTAAACACTTGTCTTCACCAAGTGATGTAAGAGACTTAGGCAAACATGGCCTTTGATTGTCAAGAACTCTTACGATCAATCTTGGATCCCGAGACTACTCACACACTCTATGATGGATGATGGATGATGGTGGTGGATGATGGTGTGTGGTAGTGGTGGAGTGTGAGTGAAGTGTGAGAGAGGTGGTTTGCCAAGGGATGGTTTGCAAATGAGCCAAGCACCCCTATTTATAGCCTGCACAGAAGCCCGGACACGGCCCCGTGTCCACCCATCTTCTCTTTCTTCATTAATTGCAGTTTGTCTGCATTAGTTGACCACGCCCCCGTGTCCTTTGGGCACGACCCCGTGTGCAGAAGCGTATCTGTACTATCAAGATTTCCTCAGATTCTGCGAAACTTAGAGTTGACCACAGCCCCGTGTCCGCTGGGCACGCCCCTGTGGTGGTTGATAGAAGCATCTACAACTTTGTCTTTTCTGCAGACACTTGGGCACGCCCCCGTGCTCACTGAGCACGGGGCGTGTTCAGCCTTCTGTTATCTTGTTTTGCTTGGGAAGATGCTGCCGAGGGGTCGGGCATGCCACGTTTATTCCTTTTCTTGTAATTATGTTGGATTTGGCTGCATTTTTGCTTCTTTTGTTCATTTAAGCTCTTTTAACCCTGAAAATACAAAAGGAAGACAAAAGCACACTTTTTCCAACATTAGTACTAAAAAAGGGTTAGTTTTATGCCTTATTTGATGTAATTTTTATGTTGCATTTTGCACACATCAATATCCTGAAGGAAAACAATAGGTAAGTCAGTGCGATGGACGTCGGACTCCCCAGGTTGAAAAGGAGCAAC
Organism: Helianthus tuberosus; assembly: GCA_030545235.1. Classification (NCBI taxonomy): domain Eukaryota; kingdom Viridiplantae; phylum Streptophyta; class Magnoliopsida; order Asterales; family Asteraceae; genus Helianthus; species Helianthus tuberosus. Next base: position 10,310 of record JARYGA010048054.1, read on the forward strand.
ATCAGCGGTGCGGGTGCTGCTGGGGGAATAAGTGGCTCAATAACAGGAGGATCAACGGGTGCAGGAACTGGGTCGGGAATGAGGGGTGCAATGTCTGGTAAGCCAAAAGGAATAGGGTCATGTGTAGGATCGTTTAATAGATCTAATGAGTCGATCAGAAGAGTTCTAATCCAAATCAAAGGCGGAATTCGATGATTCGTACTTCATTGCAGCTTGTTTAACACTAGGAATCACTTTAATTGTCATTAGTATTGATTTGAAATCTATTACAGATCGTTCGACACTTCGGCAGCACCTCAGCTCCGGAATCTGAATCGTTACAAATGAAAACATAAGAGCTCCTTTATATAGATGTTCCAGTTCGCATGAAACAGGCAAAACCCACTTCATGCGAAGTGGTCACTTCGTACGAACTGGCTCTGCCAGTTCTTGTGAACTGAACTGTTTGCTCTAAACACCTATTTTCTTGACTACCGAGCTCTATTCTATCCTATCTAGATACAAGACTCGATACCAGACGAAGTCGACAGACATATGCACCAACAGACTCCCCCTTGGATGTTGACGAAGTCTTCGGTGTCGAGTCTTCAGTATGACAAGTCTTCAGTCTTGATCAGTCTTCATGCTCTTTCCAAAGTATCTGACACTGTAAGCATCCTTTAATCTCTATCTTTCTTCTATCTCTTGCGCATCAGCCTTAGCAGCTTCTATCTTGAACACAGTTCCAGGATTAGAAACTGGCTCTTACGACTTCAAACTCCCCTTTGCTAACAGACTCCCCCTTAAGTTGTTCCGGGATCGTAATCTGACATAGCTCTTGTTCTAGTATTGTATCCTGGCTCAAACTCTGCTCAGGCTTAGACTCGGGGATCTGCACAAACTCTACCCAAAAATAAATTTCACAATTTTTAAGATTTAACAAATTTAGAATCTCTGCTAACCACTTGTATTCGAACCGTTCAAGATTTGGTTTCAAATTAATGAACCGTTTAATCTTTTTTAAAATCAATTCTCATTTCATACAAACTCTCCCAACCCTGTTATTCATCATGTTTAGCACTCGTGATTTTGAAAGTTATCTTTCCAACATCAATTGTCGAAAATAAGATGAAACAAAATATTTTTGAATTTTCAAAATTTTATGCTAAAACACTCCGAAAATCTTTTTGGATTTTTGATTAAAGAAAAGCAGTAAAGAAATATTTACAGACAATATTTTTGTGAGTTTGTGTAAGAAGATCATATCAGTTTCTGAGACCAATCACAAACTCCGTTGATCTTTAAACACTTAAGTTCTAAACAATTCACTTAGATTGTCAGTATACTGATCCACTTAAATTTTCACACAAAGTTCAACTGTTTCGAGATACGAGATTAGTGTTTTAATGGACTTAAACTTATTCGCGTATCCCACCTCAGAATATACTCCCGTATCCAGACTCCTATATTCAGTCTTACAGGTGAATGTACACTAATGATATCTGTAATCGGGTAAATGCGAGACCATGAGAGCTTAAGCTATTGCTTCCGCAAAATCAGAGAGATGATGGTTTGTCTTTCGGTGTGTCCCGTTTGGGGATCTTTTCTTCAACAGCACATGATTAGCATTTTTCAATGTTTCATCATTTTTTATGTTGAGGGTGAGCTTTATGATTAAAGCAATGCAAAGTATTATACGAGGACTAGGCTATTGCTCCCGCAAAATCAGAAGTCCTGGTATAATACCCCAGATATCACCACGCACAAAGACCTAGTATGTCAGAAATAGAAAGCCCTTCAAACAAGATTTCAGGGGTTACCTATATATCCGAGAGATGTTCCCCACGAAATAAGTAAGTTTGATATTTAGGTTTATATCTCGACAACAATCTACTAAGCGTGTAAAAACCTACTGGCATATCATCAGTGAGACCGTTTATCACATTATAACTTTCCATTTCTTTAGCGTACTATGATTGTCTACTGATGTACTATCATTTCCTCTTTTTCACAACAAAACTCATTTTGATTTTTTCGATGTTTTTGGCTTTTTCAAATTTTCTAATGTTTTTGGATTTTCTGAAATTTCTTACTCCCCCTAAAATTCAAAACCATTTAAAGAAAATTTGACAAACCGATGTGAATTGCTTCAATTCTCCATCCACTTGGCGTAAACAATCAGAACTCCCCCTGACAACAAACTATTTTCCCATTATGATTTCAAAACACTTAAGTTTGTTTTAATCAAATGGTTTTTCTAGAAAATTAGTTTTGTTGATTACAAACATCATGTAAGATCGGGGATTAAATTCATCACTTTGTTCTTTCAACCACTTGTAAAAACTATCATTTTTTTAACCACTTGAATGAAAGTTAAATCAAGTTCAACTTAATGACCTTGATTAACCACTGGTAGGTTCTCATCAACCATACCACTTGTAAATCGAAATATAACATTTTTCAATTTGAGAAAGATGCCGATTCATGCTCCACGATTACCAACTTGGGAGCTCCGGCATGTCCGGATTTTATTTTTTTAAAGAATCTCACCCATTCCTGAGGAATCATGGGTGAACCATCCTCATTCGGTTTAAGAATTTTAGATTCATAGAACTCTTTTACTCCTTTTACCTTCCCATCGACCATCTTCCCAAAAATATGTAATGTTGTTCCATTAAAAGCTTTTTCAGCATCAAATTCTTTCTCATCAAAGAAGAATTGATTTGAAATCTCAATCTTACCTTTTGATTTCAAGTTTCTGTTTGACAATGGTGGAAAATTTTCATCATCCATTGTTGGAACGGAATTTTCATCTTTTTGCACAACAGGTGACTCTTCTGACTTTGACGAGTCAGATTCATTGTCAGAACTAACTTCAGATTTAACAACCCATTTTTCTTTGTTTAAATTGACTCTTCTTTTGTAAAAATATTTCGAACTTTCACCAACTTCGAAAGTCGAATTTTTGAACACTTTAAATTTTTCCGTTGGTTGTTCTTTTTGATCAACACATTTTTCTTTCATTTTGGAGTTAGAAGAAACTCCCTGTTTTGTGTTGGTGGACTTTGAGCAATTCCAAGAAATATGTCCAACCTCTTGACATTTGAAACAGGTTCTTCTTTCAACTCTCTGTTCACCATTCTTCAACATATTCTTTTGCTTTTCTGCGAATAATTCTTTATTTGACTGTTTCAAGAAAGGTTTCTTCTTTTCTTCTTCTGAACTTGCTCCTGAAACAAATATAGTTTTTGGTTTATAATTTTTCTTGTTTTTATGATTTTTAGGTGGAATAAAACCTAAACCTTTCTTTTTGAAATTACTGTTATGGTTTGGTTTCTTTCGATAACCCGAACCAGAACTGTAACCCTTTTTCTTGTTCAATCTTTGTTGAACTCTTGAAGTGTATTTTTTAGGTTTTTCAGTAAGATTTTCATCTTTTTTTTTCAGAAATATTGATTTCTGTTAATTTGAAAACCTTGTTGATCATTTCAGTTTTAACACTTCGTATTGGAAATTCTTCATCAGAAAATAATTTGTCAGAATCATTCAAAGAATATGCTACTTTGAATGTTTCGTCATTCAAATTATTTTTTGACATCAGAAATTCTTTATTATAAGCCCTTTTGACTGATGATTTTGAACTGTCAACTGATGAACTTGAGCTTTCAGTTTCAGACTTTGACTCTGACTCCTCATCTTTTTCCAACACCTGATCGACCACTTTCTTTATTAACTCAGACTCATGATCAGTGTCAGACGATGTGAATTTGACGTCAATGTTTTCTGGTAACTCATCAGTTGTTTCGGACTTTAACTTTATATTGATTGCCTTTTTGAGTTGTTCCGAATTTGGTTTTCTGGGAGAATAACCTTCCCAGATCGGAGGCGGACACCTTTTATAATTTGTACTTTGTTTCTTACCAGTATCCGTGTCTTCCGACTCCTTATCTTGAAAAGCTTCAAAACCTGCAACAGTTGGATAAATTCTATCAATCAAATAATCAGAACTTGAATAACTCTGCAGCAGTCTCCTGATTCTTTCGTTTTCAATCTTTTCAGTCTCCAATTCCTGCTTCAACTTTGCACACTCTTCAATATAATGATTAATGGCTTTCTATTTAGTCATCACCGTTGAATTCAACATTGTCAACGCATCTTCTATTTCTAAGTTTGTCTTTTCCAACTGATTAACTGTTCTGTTCAGCACATCATACGATTCTTTCACGTACTTAACATCAAACAACAATTTTTTCTTTCATCTTGTCTAGCTCAATATACTTCTTATCTTTCTCTTCACAATGTTTGCATGATTCCCAACATTTTAGACAAGATTTTTCAACCTCTACAATCTTTTCAACTTCAACTATTTTCTCGACTTCAATTATTTTTTCAACTTCGACTATTTTCTCCACTTCAACTATTTTTTCCACCACCTTCTCAATCACATTTTGTTCTGTCTTAACTTTTATCATCACTTCACTCTCATCAATCTCGACCCTCTCTGTCGGTTTTTCTTCGGCTTTTGCCTTTTTAGCTTCCATCTGAACTTTAGTTTGTTCTTCAACAACCCTTCTTGCTTCAATTTCTTCTTCAACAACCCTTATTGCTTCCAATTCTCTCTTCAGTCTCGCAGCCCTTTTCTCTTTCAACATCTCGATTTTATGTGCAAAAAACAAATTAAAACTATAAGAATCCAAATTTTTTCTAGCTGTATTAATATACTCTTCCTCATCATCAGTATCTTCATCACTTCTTGAAGACTTAAAGATCGGTTGTCTTCTAGGATGATTCTTAGATTTGACTGATTCTTCTCCTGAGATTGAGTCTTCAAAGATTCGAGCAACAAATGCTTTAGAAACTGAAGGTCGGTTAGAATCATAATCATCCCAATTGAAAGATTCGGCAACGGTAACTGGAGTAGCCGGGGCAGTAGCAAAAGCGTTGTAAAACTCGTTATCCATGTTACAGTGAAAGAAAAAAAAATTCACAAAATCAGAATGTTCAAACAAACTGGGCTCTCAAACGATCTGGTAATATAATCCAAACGACCTGGTTCACAATTACAAATGATCTGAACAACTTCCAAATGACCCGGACCACCTTGCGTGACCTGGATCAACTACAAACAACCTGAATCAAATTTCACCTCTTGCGAACTGGGATCTTTACGTGCGAACTGAGTTATTTCCTCACACCGTACAACCTGAACTGGTGCGATCTGATTCAAACCGTGCAAACTGAATTATCTATTCAAATGACTTGAACAATCCGTGCGACCTGGACTGTTCTTTCACACGATCTGAAATATTATGGCTCTTGGGTCGATGGACTTTATTGGGTCAATCAAACACATGCAGCTGACAAAACTTCATTTATTATCACATGCAATCCTTGAGCCGATATTTGACTTTAATATTGATTAGGCCGAGACAATACGTGGACTGAAATATCACATGAATAAGTCTGAGTATTTTGGGCTGCACAATAAATCTGATCACATTAAGTATGATTGGGCCGATGTTTATAATGATCAGTTAAAGCACATGGACTTGTCATATATTCTCGTGAATATGTTTCAATAATCTTGGGCCAAACACCAATGTAAAATGTTAATTGGACCTTTTGATTTAGTGGACAGAGAATTCACATGCACCACTGTTTGTTGACTGACAGAATTAACAGTGTTGACTTAATGAAATGAAACAAGTATATCGATGAATCTTTTATAGTGCGACCTGAATTGATTTCCAACTCATGCGAACTGAAATAATTCAAACCGTACGACCTGACTATGTTTCCACACCAACTGGTTCAAGTTGATGCGACCTGAAATTGACCTCGTGCGAACTGATCAAACTTTTCACACGATCTAACCTGTTTTACACGAACTGGACCCAATTCGTACGAACTAAAGGATAATTTCACACGAACTGGGGGTTTTTCACACGGTTTCGGACCAAAAATTCATGATTTTATCCAATTTTAGGTAGAATTAAGTTCTGATTTCTTCAAGGATTGTTTAAACTATGTTTTACGTGTTATATGTGAAAATCAAGTCATTTTAACCGTGAAATCTCAGTTAATTTGATGAAAAGTGTAAAAGAATGAGTAGAAATCAGATTTTCTTGATGAAAACAATCTGAATCGGTAAGAACTCTTCCTCCTGTGCTCTGATACCACTTGTAGGATCGTTTAATATATCTAATGAATCGATCAGAAGAGTTCTAATCCAAATCAAAGGCGGAATTCGATGATTCGGACTTCATTGCAGCTTGTTTAACACTAGGAATCACTTTAATTGTCGTTAGTATTGATTTAAAATCTATTACACATCGTTCGACACTTCGGCAGCACCTCAGCTCCGGAATCTAAATCGTTACAAATGAAAACACAAGAGCTCCTTTATATAGATGTTCCAGTTCGCATGAAACAGGCAAAACCCACTTCATGCGAAGTGGTCACTTCGTACGAACTGGCTCTGCCAGTTCGTGTGAACTGAACTGTTTGCTCTAAACACCTATTTTCTTGACTACCGAGCTCTGTTCAATCCTATCTAGATACAAGACTCGATACCAGACGAAGTCGACAGAGATATGAACCAACATCATGATCAGGCATGGGCTCAGGATTAGCAGGTGCAACATCAGGCTGATCAAGAGGAACAAAATCTGGCTCAAGACCAGGCTTGAGGTCGTGTGGAGGAGATGGTGCAGCTGACATCGCAGTATCATCATTAGAATCAGTGGCATAGCGTCGTAATCCAACTGCCTGCAAGGCGGAAGACGTCACAGACTCAAAGAAATCTGGGACAGAGTGCAAACTATCATCAGAGGATAACTCTATAACAGGGATCTCAGGAAGTGGAATAGCAACAACGTCCTCGTCTATCTCTCCATCACCATTGGCATCATCGGGAGGACCATCAACAAACAGATCAACGACATCATCAAACAGGTCATCAAAAGGCCAATCCTCAGGAGGGATGACCACGAGAGGAACGGGAGCGAGGATCGGTGCCACAATATGCTCACCATCGGGATGCTCGATGATAAGATGATCATGGACTGGAATGGGAACAACAAAAGGATCTTCGTCTAGAATACCATCAGCAAGTGGTAAGTCATCTCCAAAATCAGGCAACGCGAAAGGCTGAAAGTCATCCTCGTCGTCGGATATCATATCTGGGTTGCTCTCAGTATCTGATGTAAAGATCTCCAGCTCTGGTGCGATCTCGTCATCAGAGACAATAGCCATAGGGTCATCGGTGTCGGACAATCCGCTCTCGGATGAAGACATAGTGTTTGTAACAGAACAGTCATAACATATGCACATATATTAACCACTATCATTTAGTATTCAATCAAAGACAATGTATCATGAAATCAAGTATCCTCATTATTCCTCACGAATCCTTTCTATCCTCCCTAGTCTATCGGTCAGTCTGGGATTTGTGATTGCATTCGTGTTTCTTGTCTTTCTGTTTGTAAAAATGTTTGTTCCATGGATCTGGGCGTTTCGTGTATGCAATGAAAACATGTTGTAAAAGTATTTTCGTGAGAGCCCTAATGATTGTAGTCTAGACTCGAGAAGGAATCCTAGTTCGCTACAGTCGAAGCTCTGATACCAAACTGACACACCCTGACTTTTGCGGAAGCGTGATTATGTGTGACTTGGTTAATATCATTGCATTCAACCATAACAAACATCTATATGATAAAACTAAATATGTTCATCCATTGATTAAGTTTAAAACATCACAAACAACATTGTCTTAAAACCCAAACACAGACTTCAAATCCAAATACAAACCATGCAAATTGTTTAGAGTTCCATAAGGACTCGAGTAAAGACTTTAATAAAAACCAGGCTTTGAAAGATGTGTCTCATCTAGGAAAAGACACACTATCCAAACCCTTTGACTTCGGATGCCATCTTTTATTTCCAACATTACTTGAAACTTCCAAACGCCCGCCAGATCCACATTTAATTCCCTGAAATACATGTAATTTGAAAACATCAACAAAAGTTGAGCGAGTTCATGTGTTTTGTAAGTGTGCACAAATAAACCTTTGAAATCATTGTAAGTATGTATGTTTTGTAAACACGATATGAAAGCAAACAAGGAAACATATCAATTAATGGTTTGCAAGGCCATTAACATGTGTGCAACGGCGTAGGAAGGCTCAAACCTAGCAGATTTTGTACCGGGCCTCCGGCTGTAAGACATAGTCACCTCATGGGCCAAACCCCGGTCCACATGGGTGTGGGCTCGCTACACCCAAATAGATCTATCACTCATGTCCCTCGGTCCTAATACGAGGATTAATGGTCTTAAGAGTGTGCCTACCCATTCACATGATCTACAGTGCATTCCTTAGCTAACCATACCAATTGTAATTGTTTGTAAACATTTTGTAACATGTACTTCACCCCCGAAGTTATAAAACAAAAACAGTTAAAAGAAAAGGGGTACATGAACGACCGGTTTTGCGTTCTTCAATCCGACGTAACTCAAAGTTTCCTCTGGTGTACACGACTACCTACAACGTACTACGATCTATTAGACGAGCGGGTCGTGCCTTGACTTAGTATTAATTATTGTCATTGAGTTACTATTCATTGTGTCTTTTGTGACAACTCGAAATTCCGACATCCTTTATTCGCATTTATTGCACGTTGACTGTCTAGATTATTGCTTACACGAATTATTTACCTGGATTGTGAACACTAAATTATAGTTAAGATGATAATCTTGATTTTATTTGAGTGATAAGGTGTAAGTACTTGACTGCATGATTAATTGTAAACTGTTTGAGACCTGAACAACTCGACGAAACACAATATGTGTTTCGCCATAACCACTCTCGACGAAACAGATTGTTTCGCCAACCATCCACTCGACGAAACAGGTCAGTTTCGCCGAGCCCAGTTTCGCCGAAGCCCAGTTCGGGCCCAGCACGTTAAATCGGGTATATTAGCGTGTAAAGACCTTTATTTCACATCTTTGGCAAAAGTTGGAACCCTAGAACACTCTCCCTTCTGTGCGACGGCCACAACCATCATTCACCGTCAACCCTAGGTCTCGAATCCTTGTTTGTTCATCTCAAATCGGTTAGTATATGTTTGTTAATCGATTTCATGTTTCCGTAATATCTCGATTCAGGCTTGTGTATATGTTTGATGTGTGTTACTGCTGTGATTATAAGAGCATGATGACGGTATAGATTTCGATATGTATGATGTAGTCGGATATAAATAGTTCTATGCGAAACTTGATAGGATCGAATACTCGGTTCTGGATGTTGTTAATATGTTCTGATTCTGAATACACATTGGTATCTTGATAGGGATTGACGATATGATATTGTATGTTGATCCATATGTTGTACACTTAAACTAGGGTTTATGCTAGACGATGATTCTTTGATGATTGAGTATGATGATTCTATGAGCACATTGATCTCCATATGATTTCTGTTATTGTTGACGGCTGCTAAAATGATTAGGGTTTCTGTGTTGATTGTATCTGCTGTAACTGATGTCTGCGAAACAGACATCCGACGAAACAGGACTCCCGGCGAAACAGAATGTGTTTCGCCAAGAGTCATCGACGAATTAGAATCCTGTTTCGCCAAACAAGGCCACGACGAAACTGAATGTGTTTCGCCAATTATCTGTGTTTCGCCATTATCTGTGTTTCGTCAGCATGTGTGTTTCGCCGGATAGCTGATCTGTGCTGTAACTTGAGTTAATTCTGTTAAGTGTTAACTGGAATATTTAACAGCTGTTATATGTTAAACATGATTTGTATGATTGTGATTACGTGTTACATGCTTATACATGAACAACTGAAACACAAACTGATTTCACATACGTGCATACTTTAGGACGTGATTGATTACTTGCGAGCATACACTTAGCATACCGAGCAAAACAAAGTGAGTTCACACTCTTACCAAGGCATGGGATTCCCGGGGTAGGGAATGGGACTGGATGATTATCTGTACTTACGTTATTATTGGGAATTATGGATTTCTGGCCTTGGTTGGGAAAGGTCACATATAGATACTGCTAGACTAGTGATACATGGGGAAGCCCCCACTACTCTTCGCAAACATGCCTGTAAGGGCCGCGATACTGAAACTGTTCTTCGCAAACATGCCTGGAATGGCCGCGATACTTATACTAATCTTCGCAAACATGCCTGGAATGGCCGCGATACTTATACTAATCTTCGCAAACATGCCTGGAATGGCCGCGATACTTATACTAATCTTCGCACACATGCCTGGAGGGCCGCGATACAAATAAAACTAGTCTACAATACATGGGAAACCCCCACTAATCTTCGCAAACATGCCTGGAGGGCCGCGATGTAATTGATGACGATACATGGGTTACTAAACAAACAAACGATTTATAAAACGAACATTATTACTAAACAACCCACTGTGAACTCGCTCAACTAGTTGTTGACTCTCTGTTACATGCCTTGCAGGACCTTAGGTATTTATGGAGCTTGCACGGGAGGCGCAGTCGTTGTGGACAAGGATCGTGAATGCTTTGTTAAACGTTTATGACATTACATACTTATACTCATGTTGGGTTACTTTTATGCTTCCGCTAAACGTTGATATTATACTTATGTTTTGAAACACCTTTCATATTGGTTTGGTTGAATTACATCTACTTTTACTTATTACTTAAATGTTCAATATGATTGGTGGCTTGATCCTGGTCAGTCACGCCTCCAAGCGGTGATGTTCCGCGTGTGGATTTTGGGGGTGTGACAGATTGGTATCAGAGCCATTGGTTATAGAGAACTCGGTTTTAATAAAGGGAAAACGATTTTGTTAAAACCAGACTATAACCAGAACAGTGCTCTCAACGATCCACAACGACGCTTCGCTCCACGTGCAAGGCTCGACACCATAGGTATTACTATTCATGTTACATTACCTACATGCTAGAATTACATAGAACTTTGCTCATGGTGTGCTCAGATTACAGAACCTACTACACGTTATTGCTTGAGAATACTTGTATGCTCACTCTCTTCGCACTATTCGCGAACCTCTCACCCACATGTTCTCCTTGATGTCAAGATCATGTGTGGACGCGTTAACCTAACTCAAGCCCAGTTGGCGGCTTCGATCACTGAACAAGTCACTGCAGCACTTGCAGCTGCCCAGGCAGGAGGTGTAACCTGCCATCGCCACTTACTCTAGGATTTTTAGATCCTACTCTCGTAACTCAACACTGTGCTCAATTTTGATTACTCTTACGCACACGACAAGTCAACACGCTCAGCCACCTGTATGCATATACACGACTTTTTATGAACTGTCGTCCTACTACTTTCAACGACACTGAAGGAGCTGTTGGACTCCTCCGTTAAGTTCGAGGAACTCGAATCGGACTTCGATTATGCGAATGACCCGAGGCTCGTAAGGCGAAATATGCCACTGATATTCTCGAAGGCACTGCGCAAACTTGGTGGAACGCGCAAGATTACGATGTTGGAGCTGGCGGCTGCTAATGCCACCCCATGGAATGATTTTAAGGAACTGATCAAACGTGAATACGGTAGTTATGATGCCATCCGCAAGCTGGAAGTGGAGTCCTTTAACATGAAGATGACGGGGTCAGAGATAGAAGCGTGCACGATACGATCCAACAAACTGACAATTTGTGTCCAACTATGGTGGATCCTCCCATAAAGAGCTTTGAGCTGTACCTCAAGGGTTTAGTACCAGGAATTCAAAACTATGTGATGACGGCTAAACTTGCTACTATTCAAGATGTTACTCATCTTGCTCATCGTCTCACAGACCGGGCAGTGGAACAGAACAAGCTGCCTCAACGTATCAGCGCTACTACTTCAACTACTTCTGCTACCCTCAGTGACAACTAATGAAAGTGGAATGGAACCTCTGGCAAGGGTTCGACTACGATTCTGTCCCAGGCACAACAGTGAAAGATCGATGACAACCAAAGTCCTAGTCAGCAACCTTTCAGCAGTCAATGGCAGGGTGGATACAGGGGAAACCACCCTAAGTGCAAACGATGTAACTTGCACCACAGCGGGCAGTGCAACCGAAATCATTGTCAATGATGCGACAAGCTTGGTCATGGAGCCAAGGATGGTAGAAACTCACGTTCTGCAAACCAGAACCAACAACAACAGCCACAAGATCTATAGAATCGGCGACAACAGCAGGGTAACAAGGGATGTTATCAGATGATGCTGAAGGTCACTTCAAAAGACACTGCCCACGGTTGAACCAGAACCAGAATCAGGACCCCAATCAAAGAAACAGGAACAATAATGGAGGCAACAACGGGGGTAATAACGACGGCAATGGTGCCAGGGGTCGAGTGTTCGTGATTGGTCAGGGTGATACTAGTAATGACCTCAACGTTGCGATAGTTACGACATCGTCATTGGTATGGATTGGTTATCCCAACAACAAGCAGAGATCCTATGCAAGGAAAAGATCATTCGTATTCCCCGTTCTGGTAAAGAACCTCTCGAAGTTCAAGGCGACAAGAGTGGTGTCGTGAGTGGCATCATACCCTTCTTGAAGGCCCAGAAGTGTTTACGAAAGGGCGGCCACACAGCTGTTTTAGCACTCGTTACTGATACATCGAAGAAAGAGAAAAAGATTGGGGATATTCCAGTGGTCGAATTTCAGATCGAGCTCGCTCCGGGAGCAGCACCCATAGCTCGAGCACCTTATCGCTTAGCTCCAACGGAACTGGAAGAACCGTCTAAGCAACTACAAGAACTCTTGGAAAAAGGGTTTCATACGTCCTAACTCTTCGCCTTGGGGAGCTCCAGTGTTATTCGTAAAGAAGAAAGACGGTACGTTCAGGATGTATATAGACTACCGTGAACTCAACAAGGTGACGATCAAGAATCGTTATCCTCTTCCGCGCATAGATGATTTATTCGACCAGCTGCAAGGGTCGAGCTACTACTCCAAGATAGACTTAAGGTCAGGATACCATCAGCTGAGAGTCCGGGATGAGGACGTCTCCAAAACAGAATTCAGAACTCGCTATGGCCATTACGAGTTTTTGGTCCTGCCATTCGGGCTAACGGATGCGCCTGCGGTTTTCATGGAATCTTATGAACAGGGTGTGCAAACCTTATCTTGACAAGTTCGTTATTGTTTTTATTGACGACATCCTGATCTATTCGAAGAGTCAGGAGGAACACGAGCAGCACTTACGACTTATTTTGGAACTCCTTCGAACGGAACAACTGTACGCCAAATTTTCGAAATGCGACTTCTGGCTTCGTGAAGTCCACTTCCTAGGCCATGTGGTAAACAAGGATGGGATTCATGTCGATCCATCCAAGGTAGATACGATCAAGAACTGGCCTGCACCTCGCACACCGACAGAAATATGCCAATTCTTGGGTTTGGCAGGTTATTACAGACGATTCATCAAAGACTTCTCGAAGATTGCTCAGCCGCTTACACTACTGACACAGAAAGGTGTTGCTTACCGTTGGGGTAATACACAGGAAACAGCGTTTCAGCACTTAAAGGATAGACTTTGTAGCGCACCTATCCTCTCATTGCCTGAAGGCACGGACGATTTTATAGTTTACTGCGACGCATCCATCCAAGGTCTTGGATGTGTGTTGATGCAACGGGATAAAGTCATTGCTTATGCTTCGCGCCAACTTAAGATTCACGAACGGAATTACACTACTCATGATTTAGAGCTGGGAGCCGTTGTTTTTGCGCTCAAGATATGGCGACATTACCTGTATGGCACTAAGTGCACCATCTACACCGATCACAGAAGTCTCGAACATATTTTCAAGCAGAAAGAGTTGAACATGCGACAACGTAGATGGGTCGAGCTGCTGAACGATTATGAGTGTGCCATAAAGTACCATCCGGGCAAAGCCAATGTGGTGGCCGACGCCCTCAATCGAAAGGATACTACACCTAGGCGTGTACGAGCGTTGCAACTCACTATACAGTCTAGTCTTCCTTCCCAGATACGAAATGCTCAGGTAGAAGCATTGAAACCAGACAACGTCAGGGCTGAAGCCCTATGCGGCTCAAGGCAACGCTTAGAACAGAAGGAAGATGGTGCTTCCTACGTCACAGGACGCATTTGGGTCCCGCACTATGGCAACCTACGAGAGCTTGTGATGGATGAAGCACACAAGTCTCGCTACTCGGTACACCCTGGTTCGGATAAAATGTACCACGATATTAAGACTACATACTGGTGGCCTAGCATGAAGGCCCACATAGCCACATACGTTAGCAAATGCTTGACTTGTGCGAGAGTCAAGGCAGAATATCTGAAACCGTCAGGACCACTTCAACAACCTGAGATACCACAATGGAAATGGGAACAAATTTCCATGGATTTTGTTACTGGCTTACCTAGATCTCAGCGCGGAAATGACACTATTTGGGTGATCGTGGATCGACTCACTAAGTCTGCTCACTTACTGACAATCAAGGAAACGGATAAGTTCTCCACACTAGCAGACATATATCTTAAGGAAGTTATTTCGAGGCACGGTGTGCCCACCTCCATCATCTCAGATCGTGACGCACGATTTACTTCAGAACTATGGCAAGCAATGCACAAATCTTTTGGCTCTCGTTTAGACATGAGCACAGCTTATCACCCTCAGACGGATGGGCAGTCTGAGTGCACCATTCAAACTCTAGAAGACATGCTTCGGGCGTGCGTAATTGACTTTGGCAATGGTTGGGAAAAACATCGGCCACTTGTGGAATTTTCTTACATCAACAGCTACCACTCCAGCATTAAAGCTGCACCATTCGAGGCATTTTACGGACGTAAATGCCGGTCACCTCTCTGTTGGGCAGAGGTGGGAGACAGTCAGATCGCAGGTCCAGAAATGGTAGTTGACACTACTGAAAAGATTGCTCATACGACAACGCATGGCGGCAGCTCGTGACCGTCAGAAAGTATACGCTGATAAAGACAGGAAACTACTCGAATTCCAAGTTAGGGATCGAGCGCTACTCAAAGTTTCGCCCTGGAAGGGTGTGGTTCGTTTTGGCAAACGCGGCAAACTCAATCCACGATATGTTGGACCTTTCGAGGTTATTGAGAAAAATAGGCAAAGTGGCCTACAGATTGAACTTACCACCTGAACTCAGTGCAGTTCACAACGTCTTTCACGTGTCGAATCTGAAGAAGTGTACGTCAGATGAGACCCACATAGTTCCCTTAAAGGAACTCACTATCGACGAGCGGTTGCACTTCGTCGAGGAACCTGTTGAAATCACGGACCGGGATGTTAAGGTCCTCAAGAACACGAAAATCCCTCTTGTACGAGTTCGTTGGAACTCCCGCCGCGGCCCAGAGTTCACCTGGGAGCGTGAAGATCAAATGGAACTCAAATATCCCCAGTTATTCGGAACCAATGCAACTACTACTGAGGCTGAAGCTACCAATACAGAATTTCGGGACGAAATTCCAAATCAACGGGGGGATAATGTGACACCCCAGGAAAACCAGTAATCTTCGCATACATGCTCGGGGAGCCGCGATACAAAACAGGTAAACAACGTCACACTATTAGCTTCCTCAGTAACTGCATGCTAAATTTCGGGACGAAATTTCTTTCAAGTTGGGGATAATGTGACAACTCGAAATTCCGACATCCTTTATTCGCATTTATTGCACGTTGACTGTCTAGATTATTGCTTACACGAATTATTTACCTGGATTGTGAACACTAAATTATAGTTAAGATGATAATCTTGATTTTATTTGAGTGATAAGGTGTAAGTACTTGACTGCATGATTAATTGTAAACTGTTTGAGACCTGAACAACTCGACGAAACACAATATGTGTTTCGCCATAACCACTCTCGACGAAACAGATTGTTTCGCCAACCATCCACTCGACGAAACAGGTCAGTTTCGCCGAGCCCAGTTTCGCCGAAGCCCAGTTCGGGCCCAGCACGTTAAATCGGGTATATTAGCGTGTAAAGACCTTTATTTCACATCTTTGGCAAAAGTTGGAACCCTAGAACACTCTCCCTTCTGTGCGACGGCCACAACCATCATTCACCGTCAACCCTAGGTCTCGAATCCTTGTTTGTTCATCTCAAATCGGTTAGTATATGTTTGTTAATCGATTTCATGTTTCCGTAATATCTCGATTCAGGCTTGTGTATATGTTTGATGTGTGTTACTGCTGTGATTATAAGAGCATGATGACGGTATAGATTTCGATATGTATGATGTAGTCGGATATAAATAGTTCTATGCGAAACTTGATAGGATCGAATACTCGGTTCTGGATGTTGTTAATATGTTCTGATTCTGAATACACATTGGTATCTTGATAGGGATTGACGATATGATATTGTATGTTGATCCATATGTTGTACACTTAAACTAGGGTTTATGCTAGACGATGATTCTTTGATGATTGAGTATGATGATTCTATGAGCACATTGATCTCCATATGATTTCTGTTATTGTTGACGGCTGCTAAAATGATTAGGGTTTCTGTGTTGATTGTATCTGCTGTAACTGATGTCTGCGAAACAGACATCCGACGAAACAGGACTCCCGGCGAAACAGAATGTGTTTCGCCAAGAGTCATCGACGAATTAGAATCCTGTTTCGCCAAACAAGGCCACGACGAAACTGAATGTGTTTCGCCAATTATCTGTGTTTCGCCATTATCTGTGTTTCGTCAGCATGTGTGTTTCGCCGGATAGCTGATCTGTGCTGTAACTTGAGTTAATTCTGTTAAGTGTTAACTGGAATATTTAACAGCTGTTATATGTTAAACATGATTTGTATGATTGTGATTACGTGTTACATGCTTATACATGAACAACTGAAACACAAACTGATTTCACATACGTGCATACTTTAGGACGTGATTGATTACTTGCGAGCATACACTTAGCATACCGAGCAAAACAAAGTGAGTTCACACTCTTACCAAGGCATGGGATTCCCGGGGTAGGGAATGGGACTAGATGATTATCTGTACTTACGTTATTATTGGGAATTATGGATTTCTGGCCTTGGTTGGGAAAGGTCACATATAGATACTGCTAGACTAGTGATACATGGGGAAGCCCCCACTACTCTTCGCAAACATGCCTGTAAGGGCCGCGATATTGAAACTGTTCTTCGTAAACATGCCTGGAATGGCCGCGATACTTATACTAATCTTCGCAAACATGCCTGGAATGGCCGCGATACTTATACTAATCTTCGCAAACATGCCTGGAATGGCCGCGATACTTATACTAATCTTCGCACACATGCCTGGAGGGCCGCGATACAAATAAAACTAGTCTACAATACATGGGAAACCCCCACTAATCTTCGCAAACATGCCTGGAGGGCCGCGATGTAATTGATGACGATACATGGGTTACTAAACAAACAAACGATTTATGAAACGAACATTATTACTAAACAACCCACTGTGAACTCGCTCAACTAGTTGTTGACTCTCTGTTACATGCCTTGCAGGACCTTAGGTATTTATGGAGCTTGCACGGGAGGCGCAGTCGTTGTGGACAAGGATCGTGAATGCTTTGTTAAACGTTTATGACATTACATACTTATACTCATGTTGGGTTACTTTTATGCTTCCGCTAAACGTTGATATTATACTTATGTTTTGAAACACCTTTCATATTGGTTTGGTTGAATTACATCTACTTTTACTTATTACTTAAATGTTCAATATGATTGGTGGCTTGATCCTGGTCAGTCACGCCTCCAAGCGGTGATGTTCCGCGTGTGGATTTTGGGGGTGTGACATCTTTAATATTATTCCAAGTTATATAATTATTTAAAATAATAAATATTTTAACGTAAATTATATTTATTTAATATTGGAATAATAGTTAAAATAATATATCTTAACTTGTTACTTTTTATGTATTTATACATGTATATCCTTCCCAAGAATGGGTGTATTTATGCTTGTATTCTAATTCTTGTATATTTCTGCCAAGTATCGGTGGCGTATTCCGGTGTGTATTTATACGTACGAGAATACGTATTTTTATGGTGTTTATTAAGTATCCTTATACTTAGTTTTTGTATTAACTTTTTCGGAATAATATTTCTAATAAAAATTCATCAATATATATTCCAAAATATATATTTAAGAGATATTACATAGAAAAATCATTTATAATTTTTCCTTTGGCAAAAATAATTGTATTTTCATGTAAACTTCAAAAATAATATATTTTCAAGCCTAACTTAGAAAATATATATAAATCCGTTTTTCATCCAAAAATAATATATTTTCATGTTTATCTAAGAAAATATATTTTTCCCAAAAATAACATATCTTCTAATAATTTCAAGAAAATATATATTTTTATTTTCCGAAAAATAATATATTTTCTCCTTGTCAAAAATATGATATAATTTTGTAATAATTATGAAAATCACATTTTCATTCTCTTGGTGTCCAAAATACCATTACCAAAATATACTTGTGAATTAATTTTCCGGAATATTTTGTAAGTTATATTTCTTGTTCGGTTTTTCCAATATTTTGGGTATAAATTGTATATTCATTTCTTGGAATTTTTTGTAATATTTTGGATTGTAATTTTTTGTATTTTGATGAGTTATATTATTTCAAGTCCTAAAATAATATAACTAATGTCACACCCCGACCGCGTTAAAACAACAAACCGCGACGGAAACGTCGGGGAGTGTCGTAACAGAATCATTGTTTCACAACACATGGATTAAAGTTCTGTTTTATTGAATTAAGTTTATTACATTGTACTGAAATTAGAAACAAAACATGAACATATTGACTTTCATTGTTATTAAGTCACTAAGGCCTCGTCCATTCCTATGTGAGCATGCACCAATATCATCATCAAACATCATCAACTATGGTACCTGAAACATATGTGAAAATACGTCAGCATAAAAATGCCGGCGAGTACATAGGTTTTATGTGAGTGTCAGATTCATGGCTCGTTTTACCTTTTGAAATAACTCAAACAACTTTGTTATTCGATATTAGAAAACTTAGTTTTGTAAAATGTTTATATTGTGAATTGAAATAACCAAGTTAAAACAGATTTGTTATAATTTATAAAACCTCGATGCCATGAATCTTAACTCCAAAATATTTATTCAAGAAAACCAAATTGTAAATCATCTCGTTAATAAAACTCGTATGGTTTATATTGTTAGAAAAACCTTGTAATATAACTTTGTTTTGATAACATTTGCCCAAGTGATCTAGATAACGCAACGATATATAATGTGTTAAAAGCACTTATATATAGGAAGTACCAGCGGTGTATCCACCATGCTTTTAACACATTACACCCACCCCGTTACCTAATCACTTCCCTAACCCAATGGTTCAAACAGTTCAAATAGGTCACATAAATCAAACAGTTCCAAACGGTTCACAAGGATCAAACAGTTCCAAACGGTTCACATAAATCAAACAGTTCCAAACGGTTCACAAGGAATAAACAGTTCCAAACGGTTCACAAGGATCAAACAGTTCCAATCGGTTCACATAAATCAAATAATTCACATTGTAATATAAACCATAGCATTTGTTTAAAAGACTCGAAATCATTTAGCACATATGAATCACCCCAAAACAATTTAAAACGGTAAAAAGAGGGGAACTATGTACTCACTTGAGGATGCTTAGAAGTCTTTAATAACAACCAAGCAAAGCTAGAGGGATCACGGAATCAAACGGCACCTAATATAGGTAACTATGTTAATAAACCGGACCTAAATTAGAAGATCGGATAGGATGAGGTTTCGTAAACCAAATGAGTGTTGGAACTCATACGATATGGTTTAACAAAGCCTACATACTAAATCGAAACCTAACCTAAGAGCTTACAACCCATTACGACCCGTTTAGGTAGCTTATTCTACTTTAACGCGTCGTTAGCGTAAAACGCGTTCGGAACGCCTAACTAGTCCTATGACAAGTATTATATGCCTAAACATGTTTAAATATGTTGCATAATCAGTTAAGTGACAAAAGTTTGAGTTACATATGCTTAAATTCCAATTATGCATGAAAAGGGCATTTTGGTCATTTTCCTAAAGGCATATAAACAACCTATCATACAACTAATTAAACAAAGTGACCATAAGGTATAACCTCGGAAGGTTATTCCCTATACATCTATGGTCACTAAACATGCTTGGTCGGATCCTAATGATCGACCAAACGGGTCGGGTTCGAAAGCCTAAGCGGTTGTTTAGACCGCTTATCTAACGACCCTATATAGGCACTAAACTAAAAGTGACGAGTTAAACATGTTAAAACATGTTTAACGAAGTTAGAAAACAGGTTTGATATCAAAACAAACGGTTTTGATACCCAAGAATAGTTTGGTTGCAAAATACGCATAAATACGCATTTTGACCGAAACTATGACTCGTCACTACACCAAATCAACGTGGTAATCAGTAGGTATAGTCATACGGGACTATAACCATCGTGATTACGCTCACGTTGCGAAGTTCAAACGAACTTCGTGTTGACCATTGACCGGTCAAAGCAAAAAGTCAAACATTGTTTGACTTTCGTGCTTAAAAACGCATAAAAGCATGAAAGAATACTTACAAAAGGTCCAAGCTAGGAAGAACTTGATCTAAGATACTCAGGTATGAAGCAAAAGCTTCAACTTAGAGCATAAACTCAGATCAAGTGTGAAGAAAAGAATGAGAGCTTGTGGGTATTTATAGATTTCGGACCACCGTTAGGATTGTTCCTCGATAAATGAACTTCAATCTTGGCCCTCCATGTGTACCCACTGATTTGGAATACTATGGGAGTCCAAAACCAGCTCATGGAATTGAGAATTTTGCCTAAATAACCCCTGAAATTCGATCCAGTTGCTGAATCAAACAATCTGCCTAGATCAGTCTCTGGCGCCCCACGAGAGGCCTGTCGCGCCCCGCCAGAGACCAAAATGGCAGAATGTCAGAAATGGTCCATGCATGCAATAAACTCAGTTTTTAACACGTTTAAGCCCCGTTAACCCCATTTCAAGGCTCTAAAATGAAGTTAAAGTATAGGGAACTTAAAATATCCTCAAAAATATCTCGGATGTCGGTTCATTTGGCCGTACGATTGCGTTGTTCGGTTAATTATGACAAAACACGAACGGACGCGAAAAACGATCCAAATTACGCGACGAATGAAATTTTATCATGCCAATCACTAAAATAAAATATTTTAATGCTTACATAAATTTTTGGATGTCCGGATATATTCAGAACGTAAGATATGCGCGAAAATGCAAACTTATGCACTTTTTGACGCTTTTAGTCCCTGTTTGACCAAAAGTTTATTTCTTTCACACCGAACCCCTCAAAGCCTATTTCTAAGCTATGTGAAGGATATTTATGGTATGTTTAACTTATGGTCATGTTCCGGAATGTTCGATACCATACGAATCAGCAGACTTTTGCAGTGTGACGCAAATAGTCCATGTAATCGAATAAACTTAATTTCGACACACCAAACCCTCCAAAACTTATTTCTAAGTTATGTAAAGGTTATATAAGGTATGTTAAGCCTATGTCACTATTTCGGAGGGTTTGTTGCATTAAACTGGTTATATTTACGCATTAGTTCGCGTATAACCTTCCAGAAAGTGATTTAAAGCTCGAAATCGAACAAGAATTGATATGTGCAAATGATACACATATTTATACAAATCTCAAGTATGAAACACAATATTTCATCGATTTGGTATTTGTTTGATGGTCGCAGAGGCACAGATGTCACAACTAATACACATAATATACAAATAATCACACACATGGTGACTTCTAAATATATATTTCCTAAATACATATTTAGTCTCTTTTATTTATAAAAACCAACGTCCAATATTTTAATTTTTGTAACAAAAATTATGGCAAACTTTATATGAAAATTCATGGTTTAAAATATACTTGTAATTATTTGTTTAAAAATATTTTTCTAAGTGTTTAATTTTTAGAAAAATTTTGCCATATTTTCCCCTAAAAATGGAGGTTTCCATCACTTCAAGGCATATCATCTTCTTTTTTAAATCAACACAATCAACAACAAATAAATCTACACTTACCAATTTGCCAAAAATCAAGCATAAATTACTACTTCATGAACTTGAGAATTTACAAAAATTTGTAGTAACTTACTAGTGTGTTTAGTAAGCTTAGTTACCCTTTAAAGTGTGGTTGTTTATTTAAAAACTTATTTCTCGAAGAAATTAGATCTTCACGACTTGTAAATCATTTTTCTAAAAATATTTCCTCTTGGATTTTTCTTGTTAAATACATGATCCTACACTTGATTAACCACTAAAAATGTGGTTAATTTCTTTAAGAACCAAGATTAAGTAAACTTTGTATTTTTAACTAAGTTTCTTAAAAAATCATTCTTAAAATCATAGATTTAGAAGACTTACACCTTACTTGATCATTGATGTGTGTAAAATGCAACATATAAATTACATCAAATGAGGCATAAAACTAACCCTTTTTAAGTACTAATATTGGAAAAAGAGTGTTTTTGTCTTCCTTTTGTATTTTCAGGATTAAATGAGCTCAAAAACGCAAAAGAAGCAAAAAGACAGCTAAATCCAACATAAATACAAGAAAAGGAATGTTAGTGGACTGCCCGAACCCTCAACGGCACCTTCCAAAGCAAAATAGAGATATCAGAAGACTGAACACGCCCCGTGCTCAGCCAGCACGGGGCCGTGCCCAAGAAGCAGCAGAAAAGACAAACCTATAGAAGCTTCTATTGCCCACCACGGGGCCGTGCTCAGCGGACACGGGGGCGTGTCGAAAGTACAGCAGGCGCATTTATTGTAATTGCGAATTACAATTAATGAGGAGAGAGATTGTCAGACGGACACGGGGCCGTGCCCAGCGGACACGGGGCCGTGTCCAGCTCTCTGTTCAGCCTATAAATAGGAGTGCTTGGATTCATTTCATCTCATCCCTTGGCACACCACCTCTCTCACACCTCATCCACCACCCACCACCATCATCCACCACCATCATCCATTGTCCATCGTAGAGTGTGTGAGTCGTCTCGGGATCCAAGATTGATCGTAAGAGTTCTTGACAATCAAGGCCATGTTTGCCTAAGTCTCTTACATCACTTGGTGAAGACAAAGTGTCTAGTATAATACTTTTTATCTCTAATCTTTTGCACTTTTTATTTGGTTTTGTATTAATGACTTTAATAACTACTTACTTATGTTGAAGGTGATCTTTCCTTATCGTTTGTCCGTGGTGTCTTGGCATTATTTTACTGTCTATATAAAATAAAGGATTTTCACCATTCATATCTCCACGGTCTATATGGAGATATGTTGGCTACCTGGTAAGGGGTTAAGGGAACGGTTTGGTAAAGGTCTTGCCATTGTTCAGCGTTTAGAGGTCCTGCAATGGACCTGGGTCAAATTTAGTAGGACCTCCTTCAATACTTCACGGTATTGGATGGCGGGGGTCCAAACTCTTTGATCCCCTCATAAGTTAACTACTATTAATACTATAACCCGGCTATTTAGGACTGTATCCCTGCTGACTCAGACTACTTAGCCGAGGGTAACGTCACCGCCAAAAGCGGGGCCTACCACAATACTGCATTAATAACTTAATTCATTATCTTCCAATAATCCACCCTTTTAGGATTGTATCCCTGCTGACTCAAACTACTGGGGTGAGGGTAACGTCGCCTTCAAAAGAGGGGCCTACTACAATAACTAAGATAATCTCTTAATTATGTGCAAAAGTGCGGAAATAATCAAAGGTTATACTAGATACGAGTCGGAACCAAGTGATTCATCTTGTCTATCTGTTTTTTCTTTTATTTTTATTTTCAGCATTTTAGTTAGTTTTATTTTTCTTAGTTTAAAACATTTTTTCTAAACTTTTATTTTGGTTAGACGTTGAGGATAAACCGGTACTAAAAGCTCTTGTGTCCTTGGACGACCTCGGTATCTTACCAACGCTATACTACACTCAACGATGGGTACACTTGCCCATATGTGTGTTTAGTGTTAGGGAAATATCGTGTTTTATAAATTTAAAACTTGGCTAAAATAAGTGTTAAAAAGGGCTTAAAATACACACCTAATATATATAACACTTCACACGCATCAAGTTTTTGGCGCCGTTGCCGGGGACACAAGGATTTTGAGAAAGTTTAAAATCGACGGCCTAATCAGTTTTTCGAAACCTTTTCAAAACGCGCGCACATTTTTCTGCATTTTAGTTTAGTTTGCATTTACAGTAGCCCGAGACTCAGTTGTGGTCTGCTGAGTGATTCTTATGGATCAATACTCAGGAGGTTACAACTACACCTATGATGAGGATGATTATAGGGGTAATTATTGCACTAATTGTCGTAATATACGTTCGATTCAAAATAATCACTCCTATCAACCATCCAATTCATACACTTACTATGAGGAGCCCAGGTACGAGCCATCAACTTCATATACATCCTATGAAGACCAAAGGTATGAACCTCCTCCCTCATACTCATATTTTGATGAACCAAGGTATGAGCCTTCTTACTCATACTTTGAGGAACCAAGATATGAGCCACCACCTTCATATGCTTGTTATGAGGAACCATGGCAACCCACCTCATATGAGTATTATGAAGAGCAAAATTACGAACCTTATCCATCATATGCTTACAATGAAGAACAATGGTGTGAACCATCAACTTCATATGGGTATTATGGGGAACAAAGGGTCGAACAACCGGATTCAAGCTTAGAAAATAATGATTCTTTTTCTATAACCGAAGTGACCGATAGGATATTAGAACACATTAGAGTTATCGATCGTTGTATAAAAGAAGCTCGCGCAAGGGAAGAGGAGTCCCGCGCAAGAGAAGAATTAAAAAAGGAAGAGATAACTAAAAATGAAAAAATGGAAGAACAAATAAGTGAAAAACCGACACATGAGTTAAACAACGAAAAAGGTGAGTCCAATAACGTTAAAATCCAAGAAGAGTCTAATTTTGAAGAAATTAATCTCTTGACACCTTCTTTCGAAAATCATTGTTTAGTACCCACTCATGCTAAGTTTTTAAAAGAGTTAAACACTAACACTAAAATTGACGAAATGGTAAGTGTTAAGTTAACTAATGATCAAACTTCGCTAATAAAAGAAGACCCATTTGAAATTAACATCACACCGGTTCCATGTTTCTTTCAAAATTCGTTTATTAGTAATGTCACAATCGATAAAGATCTTTGTGTTAACATAATGCCTAACTACATTTTCGAAAAATTAAGTATTAGTGATTTTTCTCCACTTCAAATACCCATTTTTCTATCCAATCGGAAAGTAATAAAATCAATCGGTATAGTTGAAGATGTTTTGGTTCAAACAAATCAAATGGTAATCCCAACCGACTTTGTCATCCTAGATGACGCTCCTCTAGTGTTGGGACGGCCATTTGTAAAAACTCACGAAGCTTTGAAAAGCCGGAAGTTCAATAATTTACCTCTTCAATTAGGGGCATTTAAAAGAAGTGTCGATCTCGAACGATCAATGAAATATCCATTCGGCAATAATGACCCCCTAATTGAAGATGAAGATGAACCACCCGATACAAGTGAAGAGATTGACCACTTTGTTGAAGAAGAGGTCGCCATAGAACAAACTTTTAAAGTTCTTGATCGAAACGAGCAACCAAATAAGGAGTCTCCTAAAGACCCACCACTTGAGCTCAAAGAACTTCCAAAAGGTTTGGAATATGCTTTTCTAGACAAAGATGGTAAGTTACCTGTAATTATTTCGTCTAAATTAGATAACTTAGAAAAAGAAAAACTAATTAATCTTTTGAGAAAACACAAAAATGCAATAGCTTGGAAACTTGTCGACATAAAAGGAATTAGTCCTTCTATGTGCACACACAAAATTTTGATGAATGATGACTACAAATCGGTCATACAACCACAACGTCGAGTAAATCCAAATGTTCAAGAAGTGGTTAAAAACGAAGTCATCAAATTACTTGACGCCGGACTTATCTATCCTATTTCCGATAGTCCTTGGGTAAGTCCCGTCCAAGTAGTTCCAAAGAAAGGAGGTATGACGGTAATTACCAACGAAAAGAATGAATTAATACCAACGAGAACCGTCACAGGATGGAGAGTATGTATAGATTATAGACGATTAAATGAAGCAACAAGAAAGGATCATTTTCCTTTACCCTTCATTGATCAAATGTTAGAAAGATTATCCGGTCATAAATTTTACTGTTTCTTGGATGGTTTTTCAGGTTACTTTCAAATCCCGATAGCACCCGAAGACCAAGAAAAGACAACTTTCACATGTCCCTATGGAACTTTTGCTTATCGCCGCATGCCGTTTGGTCTATGTAATGCCCCCGCAACATTCCAACGTTGCATGGTAGCCATTTTCCATGACATGATAGAAAAGACAATGGAAGTCTTCATGGACGACTTTTTTATCTTTGGGGATTCATACGACCAATGCCTCGATAACCTTGAACGAATGCTATCCCGATGTGAGGAAACTAACCTCGCCCTTAATTGGGAAAAATGCCATTTCATGGTAATGGAGGGAATAGTACTCGGTCACAAAATCTCAAGCGAAGGAATGGAGGTGGATCGAGCCAAAATAGATACCATTTCTAGATTACCTCCTCCATCCTCCGTAAGGGCTATTAGAAGTTTCCTAGGGCATGCCGGATTTTATAGGCGGTTTATCAAAGACTTTTCAAAGATCTCAAGGCCTCTAACAAAATTACTTGAAAAAGATGCTCCTTTCATCTTTGACAAGGATTGCAATCAAGCATTTCTAACCCTAAAGGAAATGCTAGTCAATGCACCTATCATGATAGCACCTGATTGGAAATTTCCTTTCGAAATCATGTGTGATGCTAGTGACTTTGCAGTTGGAGCTGTCTTGGGACAGAGAAAAGAAAAACATTTCCACCCAATTTATTATGCTAGTAAAACACTTAACGATGCACAAGAAAATTACACAACAACTGAAAAAGAGTTACTAGCTGTGGTATTTGCTTTTGATAAATTTTGTTCTTATCTTGTTCTTTCTAAAACTATAGTCTATACAGACCATGCAGCCATTCGATATCTCTTTAAGAAGCAAGACGCAAAACCACGTTTGATTAGGTGGATTCTACTCCTCCAAGAATTTGACATTGAAATCAAGGACAAAAGAGGAGCAGAAAATACCGCAGCAGATCATCTTTCACGCTTAGAAGACCCAGCTTTGGAGGCAACCAGGGACGAGCAAATCAACGAAAAATTTCGAACTGAGTCCCTAGAAATGGTGAAATATAAGGAAGAACCATGGTACGCCGACTTTGCTAACTACCTAGCTAGCGGTATAGTCGCGAAAGGATGGCCACATCATCAAAGAAAAAAATTCTTTGCCAATGTGAAACACTATTTTTGGGAAGATCCATATCTTTTCAAGATGTGTGCCGACCAACTCGTCAGACGATGCGTACATGGTAGTGAAGCACGAAGAATTCTCCGCCATTGTCATGAAGGTCCATACGGAGGACATCATGGTGCTGCCAGTACCGCACGAAAGGTATTCGATTCAGGATTTTATTGGCCAACCATTTACAAAGATGCTTAAAATCTTGTAAAGACATGTGATGCTTGCCAAAGAACAGGTAATATTTCTTCCAAAAACGAAATGCCACAAAATGGCATTCTTGTTTGTGAAATTTTTGATGTATGGGGACTCGACTTTATGGGACCTTTCCCACCATCAAAAGGAAACAAATACATACTTGTGGCAGTAGATTACTTGTCTAAATGGGCCGAGGCCGAGGCACTTCCAACAAATGATGGAAGAGTAGTGGTAAGATTTCTGAAAAAATTATTCTCTCGTTTTGGCACACCTAAAGCTTTAATAAGTGATAGAGGTACCCATTTTTGTAACCATCAACTTGAAATTTTTTTAACAAGATATGGGGTCTATCACCGGGTTTCGACAGCATATCACCCTCAAACAAACGGACAAGCCGAAGTGACTAATAGAGGGTTAAAACGAATACTCGAAAAAACCGTAGGGCTAAATAGAAAGGAATGGGCTGATAAATTAGATGATGCTTTATGGGCTTTTCGAACTGCTTATAAAACAACGATAGGTACAACCCCATATAAGCTGGTCTATGGAAAAAGTTGTCATTTGCCAGTAGAAATTGCACACAAAGCCTACTGGGCAATCAAAAATGTAAACTTAGATCTAGAATTTGCTGGTAAAAATCGATTTTGTCAAATGAATGAATTAGACGAGCTTAGGAATTATGCATACTCAAACTCCGAGATTTATAAGGAAAGAATGAAAAATTTGCATGACAAACATATTAAACCTAATGAATTTCGGGTGGGAGACTTAGTTCTTTTGTTTAATTCACGACTTCGATTGTTTCCTGGTAAATTAAAGTCTAGGTGGTCAGGACCTTTTTCCGTCACCCATATTTTTCCACACGGTGCAGTAGAAATTAAACCTCGAAATGGGCCACCATTTAAAGTCAATGGCCAACGGCTGAAACTCTATCAAGGATTTATTGAGGATGAGGAAGAAGAGATCTCGCTTCAAACCATGGAAGAATAAAAACATCATGCCTGGTAAGTTACGAACGATTGAGACGACAAAATAAAGCGGTAAGTTTTCTAAACCATAGCTTATGGGAAAAAGGGGCACTCACACGCGCACATAAAAAAAAAAAAAAAACTGCTCGGCACGAGGCCGTGTCCGCTGGACACGGGGCCGTGTTCGCGCTGCAGACGGGATAAAACCCCTTTTTCAAAACAGTTTCTTCATTCCACACGCCCCGTTTCCCCACAAAAGCTCTGGTTCCAGGCGATTTTTCGCGAAATTTCGACGTCTCTTACCGATCTAACAACGTCAAGGTATGATTCTATCACTCTTAGTAGTTAGATTAGTTACTTGCATGTAGTTAAAACACCACAAATTTAGGGAAAAATCTAGGGTTCTTGATGTTCATCCGGATCGAACCTAAAATTTTTGCCTAAATCTGTTTGCATTTAGTTAGATTAGTGTTAAGGGAAGTAAATACACTTAGATTGTTCATAGATTCACCCGATTTCTCACAAAAACCCCAAACCCTTGTTCTTGAACCGAAAAAGACAAAATTGATAAGGTAAACGGGATATTTTGGGAAAAACGGTGTTTAGGGTTTCATTTTCGGGGGAAACCGCACCTATTGGACCAAAAATTTTCAAGTTTTCGAAACCGGGTCGAAAAATGAAGTTTTTGAGTAACAGACCTCTGGACACGGGGCCGTGTCCGCTGGACACGGGGGCGTGTTCAGCCCGCTGTTTGCAGTTTTGTCCGAAAACATTTCTGTTTCGTACTAATCGTTGGTGTATTCTTTCAGATGGCAAAATTCACAAGGTTCAATGCAAGTGAGCTTGATGCAAGGGCAAGGTATGAGGTTCTTCAAACAAGACCCGAAGAATACCCCAGGAGAGCTTGCACGGAGCTGTTAACCTTGGTAAACCAGCTGAACCGATTCAACAACATCGTTACGGGACCACTAGCTGTTGCATTAAACACTAGGCTTCAGTCGGTGCATCAATGTACCATGGAGTTCTACAGTACCTTCAACTTCGATTCAAGGTGTGACCCATTTGACAATACTGGGGTTGTATTTCGGTGTGGAGGAACAATGTACTCGATTTCCATGGCACAGTTTGGAGCCATAATAGGTCTATACCAAGAAGAGGAATCGGGAAACGAAGAAAATACCGGGGGATTACGAGACTTGGAGGGGAATGAAAGACAAGCCGCATGGGCTCAAATCGGTGAAGGAATCTACGACCCTCGTAGCACCAAGAGTACGAAGCTGAGGGATCCGCTCTATCGCTACATTCACAGGATCCTCACCTACTCTCTAAACCAACGTCACGACAGTAGTGGTGTTGTAGGGTTGAAAGATTTGGTTGTCCTCCACTGTATCCACAACCAAAAGCCTCTTGATGTTCCGTATCTCCTGTTAAGAAACATGCATCTCAACCGCCTTGCTCGAGCTCCAACGCCTATCTTCTTCGGAGGATGGGTGTACCGTCTTTTTAAGCATTACACGCGAATTCCAAGAGCCTTTGAAAGAAGCCCATGGTCGGGACGAGTTGATTACCACATTTGCCGAGCCATGAACTTACTCTATGAGGCGGAAGACGGAACAGTGAGTTTCCAAAGAACGCAAGGCTATGCATGGAACCCACAGGAAGCCCTAGTTCTTCACGCACCACCTCCCCACCACCAGTATCCACCCCATGGTGATCCGGGTCAATCCTCCTCACAAGGAGGCGGTTTTCCTAATTTTCAAAGCTTACATGATCTTATGCAGGAAAACCTCATGTGTACCAGGAACGCCTACAACCTCGCCAACAACACATACCACCGGGTCGGAGCTATTGAACGTAACATCAACGATATACAAGACGATATCGGCAGCATCCGAGAATACATGGCGGGGCATGGGGATGGAGGTGATGATAGCGATGAAGATATGGAGTAGAGGGTTTGGAGGAGCAGGAGCGGGTTGATGGCGAGCCCACAGGTTTAAGTCCCTTTATCTATCGAACGATTGGTGGCCTGCGTGCCAGAAGTTGAACAATTTACTTTCCTTAAACACTTTTATTTTCCGTTTTATTTTTCTTTTACTTTATGCTTGGAACAATTAACTGTGGTAATGTAGGATGTTTGTATTGCTTGGTGTGGTATTAAGTGATGAAACAGGTACAAACCAAGGCTTGGGGTGCTAAGCCTCAGCACTTATAGGGCCAGGATGGAAAAACCGGAGGAAGAAACCTGTTTTTCAGGCTTTTAGACTGTCCACACGGGGACGTGTCCAGCCAACACGCCCCCGTGCTCACCTCCCAGACCTGCTGTATGGCTTCTGTTCTGCAGAATTTTGTCAGACACGTGGCCGTGTCCAGTAGACACGGGGCTGTGTCCACCTTCTGTAAGTTCTTGTTACTGGCACCTGAACACGGGGTCGTGCCCACTCAACACGGGGCCGTGTTCAGTGCCCAGTAACACAAATTTTTGCTTTTTAACACTATTTTACACATCTAATCAACCTAAAAATTTATTTTTGGGACACATTGAGGACAATGTGTAATTTAAGTGTGGGGGGGATGCTAAAACCTTGAATTTTGCAAGTCCTAAATACAAGCCTTACACAAAACTCTATTGGAACCGCTAATCACCCCAAAATTTTTTCAAAAATTTCATTTTTTTTTACTTGTCTAGGTTTAACTCGGGAAATTCAAGTTCTCAAAAAGGTTATATTTTTACAAATTTACAACCGATAGCGTAGTGATAAAAAGAACCAACATAAGAAAATTATGAAAAGGCATAGCAAACTTATTTAAAATTTGATTATATATACTTGATCACATAAAAAAAAAACCCATTCCCACAAAAGTGAGTTTTGAGCCTTTATTGAGCACACAATTACATATCATTTGACTAAATGCTCATTTTTCATTTCTTGTGTGAATAGCCGCTTGGTTCTTACGACTCTAGAACTTGCCATGACAATGCATTCCCAGTCCTTATCAACTTAAACCCGAGTAAGTAAATGATGGAGGCATTAGGACTAACCCTTTTTATTTCTACACCATTATTTTTCTTTTTCTTTTACCACCTACCCAAAAATCCCCCTAGTTAGCCCCTTTGAGCCTAAACCTTTTCGTTTCATCACCCAAACAAAAACCCTTTTACCCACCAAAACCTTTTTTTTTTTTTTTTTACCCTTTATTCTAGTAACAAGTTCGGTTCTTCGTAAAAAAAAAAAATGTGATAATGATGAAGCAAAAAAAAAAAATAAATAAACAAACAAGTTAAAAATAACTTAGTTTGAATAAAAGCTTCATCAAAATAAAAAGTTACAAAAATACGAAAACCGACACTTGTTACGCTTTTAGCCCTTTTTCTACTAACCACTAACCCAACCACCTACCTTTAACCCTAGCCAAACCCTTAACCCACAAAGTCCTCTTGATATCTACAAAGGTATAAAAGTTAAAAAGGAGGAGGATTGATTTCTTGGCAAGCCTATGGTAGGAATAAGTTCCATGCCGCTCTCGAGTGATTCACTAAAAATACACCTTCGGCCGAGTGTGAGTGATTTCCCCGCGAGGTATGTGAACTTGTATATAAATAGAATTTTAAAAAGGCATGCTATGCCCGAATAAGTAATTTCTTTTATGAAAAGTTCTAAATAAATCATTACGAATAGGATTGTAAATAAATAAAAATAAAACCCCAAAAAGATCTTGGAAATCCCGACACTCTACGACAAGCCCAAAACCTTCTCTTCTACCTATTCCATTTGGGAGTGTAAGCCACATATTAAAGAGTTTTGCTTGAGGACAAGCAAAAGTTCAAGTGTGGGGGTATTTGATGTGTGTAAAATGCAACATATAAATTACATCAAATGAGGCATAAAACTAACCCTTTTTAAGTACTAATATTGGAAAAAGAGTGTTTTTGTCTTCCTTTTGTATTTTCAGGATTAAATGAGCTCAAAAACGCAAAAGAAGCAAAAAGATAGCTAAATCCAACATAAATACAAGAAAAGGAATGTTAGTGGACTGCCCGAACCCTCAACGGCACCTTCCAAAGCAAAATAGAGAAATCAGAAGACTGAACACGCCCCGTGCTCAGCCAGCACGGGGCCGTGCCCAAGAAGCAGCAGAAAAGACAAACCTATAGAAGCTTCTATTGCCCACCACGGGGCCGTGCTCAGCGGACACGGGGGCGTGTCGAAAGTACAGCAGGCGCATTTATTGTAATTGCGAATTACAATTAATGAGGAGAGAGATTGTCAGACGGACACGGGGCCGTGCCCAGCGGACACGGGGCCGTGTCCAGCTCTCTGTTCAGCCTATAAATAGGAGTGCTTGGATTCATTTCATCTCATCCCTTGGCACACCACCTCTCTCACACCTCATCCACCACCCACCACCATCATCCACCACCATCATCCATTGTCCATCGTAGAGTGTGTGAGTCGTCTCGGGATCCAAGATTGATCGTAAGAGTTCTTGACAATCAAGGCCATGTTTGCCTAAGTCTCTTACATCACTTGGTGAAGACAAAGTGTCTAGTATAATACTTTTTATCTCTAATCTTTTGCACTTTTTATTTGGTTTTGTATTAATGACTTTAATAACTAGTTACTTATGTTGAAGGTGATCTTTCCTTATCGTTTGTCCGTGGTGTCTTGGCATTATTTTACTGTCTATATAAAATAAAGGATTTTCACCATTCATATCTCCACGGTCTATATGGAGATATGTTGGCTACCTGGTAAGGGGTTAAGGGAACGGTTTGGTAAAGGTCTTGCCATTGTTCAGCGTTTAGAGGTCCTGCAATGGACCTGGGTCAAATTTAGTAGGACCTCCTTCAATACTTCACGGTATTGGATGGCGGGGGTCCAAACTCTTTGATCCCCTCATAAGTTAACTACTATTAATACTATAACCCGGCTATTTAGGACTGTATCCCTGCTGACTCAGACTACTTAGCCGAGGGTAACGTCACCGCCAAAAGCGGGGCCTACCACAATACTGCATTAATAACTTAATTCATTATCTTCCAATAATCCACCCTTTTAGGATTGTATCCCTGCTGACTCAAACTACTGGGGTGAGGGTAACGTCGCCTTCAAAAGAGGGGCCTACTACAATAACTAAGATAATCTCTTAATTATGTGCAAAAGTGCGGAAATAATCAAAGGTTATACTAGATACGAGTCGGAACCAAGTGATTCATCTTGTCTATCTGTTTTTTCTTTTATTTTTATTTTCAGCATTTTAGTTAGTTTTATTTTTCTTAGTTTAAAACATTTTTTCTAAACTTTTATTTTGGTTAGACGTTGAGGATAAACCGGTACTAAAAGCTCTTGTGTCCTTGGACGACCTCGGTATCTTACCAACGCTATACTACACTCAACGATGGGTGCACTTGCCCATATGTGTGTTTAGTGTTAGGGAAATATCGTGTTTTATAAATTTAAAACTTGGCTAAAATAAGTGTTAAAAAGGGCTTAAAATACACACCTAATATATATAACACTTCACACGCATCAATCATCACTTAACAAGAAAAACAACTTATACTTTCAAGTTCATGATTTACATGAGGATGATCTATTGATCTTTAACATTTTCATCCTCTCATCTTGCTAGATTATGTCTTTAATCACTATCTAGCAAGATCATATGATGATCAACATAAAAAACATGAGCAAACAACATTCAACAAGCATAACAACACATAAACATCATGATTTCTTATGTATTTAGTCTTATGTTCAAGTTTCAAGTTCAAGATTCTTAGTATTCTTCTTGATTAACAACTTCTATCTTCTTTTAACCACCAAAATAAGATGTAAAATGAAGTGTTGAGTGTTCTTACTACTAGCTCAAGGCTAGGGATGATCACTATATGAAATGGAGTGGATAAAAGCACAAGAGAAAGGTCCTTTAGCTTCCAAAGGCTCCAAGCTTCCTTATACACCTTCTAGCACTCTTGTATATATGTGGATTGTATGGAAGATGATTGATGATGGTGGTTGTATGGGGGTTGGGTTACGGCCGAGAATGGGGAAGAAGGAAGGAGAGAGAGCTCAATGTTGGTGTGTGAAAGTTATGAAGGTTATGTTTCTTTGGTTAAACTTATAATACTCCTCATATGAAAAGTCTAGTGGTTTATGTGTTTTATAAAGAAGGAACATGATCTAATATAAAATGTAAATAAAATCTTGATGTGGGGCCCTTGTTGGCCGATTACTAGGTGGGGGGGGGGGGTCTTAGGCTTAGGTAGTAACTAATAGTTAGTTTATGAAGTTAGAAATCAAGTATTAGTTAGGTTATTTAGTTACTAGATGTTACATAGTGTGTTATGATGTTCGGGGACCATAACTAGCTTGGTAATGTTAAAACAATGCTTCTCGTGAAAATTTGGTGTTTCGGGTAGTGTCCGGTTGTTCGGTTGGTTACCGGTTCGTTAAGGTCCTAAACTATTTAGTTTAGTGTGCTTTATGTTACCTTTTGTGACAGTTTTGATTCCCGGCACTTAGGAAAGCATTCAGGACCATTTAACCATTATTCTACATGATATTAGTTTGTTTAAATACTGAATTTTGCTGATTTCTGCAGAATTCTGCAGTTTATGTGAGTTTTAGGCACTTTCCGGCACTTAAACTATCTCTAGGAAGGCAGTTTTGTG
Source organism: Helianthus tuberosus (assembly GCA_030545235.1). Taxonomy (NCBI): domain Eukaryota; kingdom Viridiplantae; phylum Streptophyta; class Magnoliopsida; order Asterales; family Asteraceae; genus Helianthus; species Helianthus tuberosus. Next base: position 45,607 of record JARYGA010048054.1, read on the forward strand.
ATCCTTGATTTCCTACACACTATACTAGTGTAACACTTGGTTTCTGGCTCATTATGTGTCTTAATACAATGTCTGTCTAAGTACTGAACTCCGTCAGCATTTTTCTGATTTATCTGATAACTGTGCTAACTGTGTTTCGTGCATCATTTGAGTCAATAAAGTTTGCATGTAATAATGATACATCATTTGCAATATATGATGCACATGTATGTATCTGGAAATAATCAGAAAGCAATTCAAGTCATTAATTGTAATTCAGCACAGTCATTAAGCACTAATCATTATTTAATAATTGTACGGATACCTGAAATTTTGACAGTTGTCACATACCTAGGCTTTAACCTCACTTTCCTCTGGGGACTTAGATCATTAAGACTTTTAATACATACAGAACGCCTAAGACTTGAATATGGTCTCCAACCGTTGCCGAAACCAATGAGTCAATAGACTTGGTTTTAAAAATACACATCTGTTGTGTTTGATACAAGTTACATGAAACAATTACACACAGAAAGCAAAACTTCATGAGTTTTGGTAAACACGCATATAGGACCTTTGGAAACTCTTGATGAGAACTTATATTGAAATTCATTAAAGGTCATCACGTAGGAACCACGTCTATTAACTCGGGCAAACGCCATTATTATGTCGTCTATGCTATTCTAGTTAACTGAGCAGCTAACATACACAAAACGAAGTTCCGGCGTGCAAATTTCATGAAACTCAAACGATGCATCAACGGAGGTTGAAGTATGTCACATACAAATTTCGGGGCAAGGTCTTTGAGAAGACACGATTGAGCAATTAAGCGACGATACTAATCCTGTCAGCAGGAGAACTACCGATCAGGATGCGACAACTTGTCACGCGATCCTGCAATGACACGAATCACGGCAAGGAGAAGACGCATGTCTCCGTATTCCCCCTATCTCATCAATGACGAATATGCTATGTTCGACATTCAATGGTAATGTCACCTAATAACCGGTCATCACATGCAACCCCAGGTAAAGTCCTCAAATTTCTTTTATTGAAAATCCGACTTTTACATATAGCGAGTAGATTTTACATCTCTACTCTTCTTAATGGTCGTTGTATCATGACAATTTTCTTCATTATAGCGAACACTCGTTTGCTTCATTTCTTGAAATATTCATATGTTACACATGCATCGTTTGTTACACATGTGGTTTAAATTTCAAATATTATTTCGCTATATCTAATTATTGATTTGCGATTCGAATGACCTGCGTTATCGTAAGTGTTGACTCCTTGCTATCGAGTCAATGAATTTCTTGAAACTTCTTTTCTTTTCAAGATACGTACATGGTTTTTCGTTGTAACCATGTCGAAATTTCCTTGTCGATACATGTATTTGTTGTTGGATTGCATCTAAACCAAGTTCAATTGTTTGAACTTCTTCACTATACATATTCTATTCAAAGTACCGTATGATGTATTGAAAACATCACATTCGTATTTGTTTTTAACAAGCATTTCATTATTCCGAATCGTAGTAGACTTGTTTGGTCTTCAACTCCATTAAATCATTTGTTGATTTTAACACCATGTAATGGTGTTTTCACTGATTTGAAGCTTGCGCTAATCTCGTTTACACATCTCATGCATGGATTTAATTGTTATTTATTTAATTATTTTAAATCCACTTCGATTTATCATATTAAAGCAGACTTAACACAATCGTGTGTTAAGACAATGGTACACAAATTCATTTTATATTCCGGTGTACCTACTAACGGTCCTTTCATTATCGATCGAATGTTTCACAATGTTCATCGCTTCTTCATCTTCGATCGAAAACAGTATTTCTTTGATATTCTATTTTTAATTGAAAATTCTATGATGTTTGTTTGGGACACACATTCACACTTACTATGTTGAATTTTCATTTGATTTCAAACACGGTGAACTTGTTCGGTCACCGCAATTATTGAAGTATCTCGATCGCTACGCCACCTTGTGGTGTCGGTATAACTTGCAGCTTGCGCTGACCACGATCGAGCGTTTCATGCAAACTATTACATTGAGCTTGTTGATTCTAAGTTCATCTAGTGGATGTTATCGTTTCTAGAATTCGTTTGCATATTGTGAACGTCAGTTTGGAATTCTATCGGTCGAAATTCCTCTTTGTTGGACCCTTGTTAACGTAGTCACACTGGTGACTATATCAGTACGTCTCGTTTCCCTTGACATCAGATTCTAAAACACATTCCTTTTAACCGTTGGGTTCATATTGTTGTAGTACATCCTTGAATTCACATAATTCGAATAAGTCTTGATTCGATTTCATGTTCATTCACTTTGGTAATATTTGTATTTACCTACGCATAACCTAACTCTAGGGAGTTAACATAGTCTAAATTTTGAGGATGAAATTTTATTAACAGGGGGAGAATGTGACAACCGGTGATTTACGACCCTTAATTTCGTGCAAAACACACATTAGGATGATAATGAATAGTGTTTAAGATGAAGATTAACTTAATTAGGCCTTTAGTATGCCTAGGAATGTCTATCCAACTCTACAGTGCGCGAACGGTGGTTTATGGAAAAACCTGTTAAACGTTAAACGTTAAACGATAACGAACTGAAACCGAACAAAATACTGACAACGCCGACAAATATGAATTTCCTACGAATATTTTATATTTATAAATTTAGTTTTGGGAATTTATTGTGCTTTCGTACGCCACAAACGCAAACGTGAACGAAAAACGCGACCACAGGAACGCACCGACAACAAAATGGAAGCATCGGACACGCATATTACCTTCAAAAACTGAAATTTTACGATGTTTTTAGCTTCATAATTAAATTCTAATATCCGTAGTCGAAACCGGATCGAAAAACAGATTAAAACGGTAAACGACGCGATTTTACGTGAGTAATACCGTAAGCGACGAAAGAACGCGCCAATAACGACTACCGACACTAAGTACGTATTTTTGATCTTAAAATTTTATCCTACGGCACTCTTACAATGATCGGGTTGAAAATGGGTTCATACTATGCTGACGGGCCACTAAAAACACGAGATTTAGGCTTGTGGGCCTTGGGCCAAAGCCCAAAACCCACTAACCAAACCCTATGTATATAAGGGTAGTAAACCCTAAACTCCTTCATATGTTCAGCCGCTTGACACTCTTTCCCTCCCAAAATTTCTCTGTGAACCCTAGTCCTCATATGTGCACCTACAGACATACCACACTCACACCATCCCCCTCCTCATCTTCTCTTCGTCTGACCGGCGATACACAGGCCGGCCGACGATGCTGGTAACCCGATCGGCTTCACACACACCCAATCCTCACCTCTTACACCCCCTCACACCCACACATGACTGGAGACGACGAAGACAGAGAGATCGAAGAGAGAGAGAGAGAGAGAGAGAGAGAGAGAGAGAGAAAAAAAGAGGCATGTAGAGAGAAACAGCGAGAAAGAGAGAGAGACCAGGATGGAGAAGCAGTGTTGGTCACCCCTCTATGGTGGTGCGGCGATGTGCAGACGACGGAGCCGTCGCTCTGGTGACCAAAAACGTCACTACGGCGGCGGTGGAGCTTTTCAGCGACAGATTTTCTGGTAAATCCCCTCACCCCTCTTTCCCTTTTCTCTATTTTGCTGATAAATGAGGATGTGATAATGTTAGATGCTGTTGATGACGATGATGGAGGCTGCTGGTGGTGACGACGGCGGCTGCATCGCCGCCGTCTGCGGCGGTGGAGGATGGTGGTAGTGGAGGTGGTTATAATTGTGTTTTGATTCGTATACGGTTCACATCAGCTTGGGTTCGGTTAACGCGGCTCATAGGGTTCGGTGTCGGGTCAGATTACGTGTTCAGGTAGCGGGTCGAAGTTCGGGTCAAAGCTGGTCAAAGTTGGTCAAGACAGTCAACAAAGGCCGACGGTTCGGTTCAGGTCAGCCGGTTCGAGTCAGATTATGAAGCGGTTCAGTTGACTCGGTCAAACCGAGTCAACTCAGTCAAACGGTTCAATGTTTCAACACGCGAGAGATGGTAAAGGTTTTACGACATGAATAATGTCGTTACTTATTAGTTCTAAATTATTACCGTGCAAAACGGGCTCGAACCGAATAAATCGACGAAATTATTAGTTAGAGTTAACTTGAATTTATTTACTATATTTTTTATATAAATTGATTATACATATCCATTGATTGAAAGTTGATTGAATCTTGAAAAATAACGACAACTTGTGTTGTCGGGGAGCGTCTAAAAATATAGGAAACTCTGCCCATTTTTCGAGAAAATCCGTAAAGTACAATGTGTTTATCATAAAATAAAACTTTCGGATTCAAATAATCTTTTATAAAAGCAAATACAAGTATATAATTACTCTCGATGGCACTTTACTGTTTTGGTCAAAAATTACCTAAGTAATTAAGTCATCAAATTAGTTAAGTGAGGTAGTGTGCTAGATGTACTTGTCAAAAATATGCTGATTATGTTGTTAATAAAAACAGTTTTCAGGATATAGCTCAGGATACCGAGCTATATCTACAATCAAACAATGAGCAAAAATGGTAGAGGGTGACACAGGATGTACGAGGAAAGCCCTTGATCAATCTAGATCACCGGCATAAAACGTCGAGAGCTGACAATCGCAGCTGCCTTGTTCTTCTTATTGCTTCAAATATCAGGATACAATGCAGGATATGATGCGGATCAACTAAGTGTTACAATGCAATCCGAGTACAAGTGTAAGTGTTTGCAGATTAGTGGAGAGCAAGAGTGTACGAAAAATTGTGTGTTCTATCTGATCCGATCAATCCTATTTATAGTAAAATGAAATCAACAAACTAGCCTATAAATCCGGGATACGCCGAATATTCCCTTCATGAACGTTGTAGACCACTTCTTCCGGCTTCAACGTCCCTATTGCAACTGATTAGCCAGAGTCTTTGGGAGAACTGGTCCACTCGAACGTTATAGGCTTGCTTCATTAATCTGCATGTGAACTAATTAGTTATCATCAGGATACTGCATCAGGATGTTACCAATATCTTGATCTGGTATCCTGATCACAATAAAAGAACTACAATCAGAATATTGTCCAGGATATATGAGTAGAAAACAACCCATAACAATTGTCCCCAAAATATATCTGTTGTTATACCAATTCCAACGGATATATTTTAAAAATCTTATCTCGTGAATCGAGGTAATTAAGTTGAAACGATTGTTAAAGTGACACACTACAACTTCTAATACGATTTTTACTCATCACTCCCCTATACTTAGCCTATATCCACTCGATTTTTCTTCATTATGATCATAGTGGTCCAGGAAAATTTCAGGTATTCTCCCTCCTCCTCTTTTCTGTTTTTCTTTGCTTAGATCTTCCATGGCTACCCGAACAAGATCCCAAACGGCAGACTCCGTTCCTACCTTCCATGAACAGAACTTGCTAAAAGAACCCTCAAAAGAAGTGTGTTCATTTGATAATGCTGATATCGCAGCCTTACGAACTTCCGGTGCCTTCCCCACCGGAGCAATCATTCGTCCGTTTGACCGAGAGGTCTGATCAGACTTTTGTTCCGATGAGTGGGTATGCTTTTTTGCTTATCCTTTCTCAATAGAGCTCCGATATCCATTCCCAGCCTTTATATCTCGCTTTTTTGATCTTACCGGCCTTAGTTATGCCCAAATCATGCATATGGTTTGGCGTGTGTTAGTTACCTTGGACCAAATTAAATCTCGTCACCTGCCTAACCTGTGCATCGAAGATCTTCCGATCGTGTATCATTTGAGGTCCCATGGTTCCAGTCGATTCCTTCTTTTTTCTACCTCCAAAAATCCCCTCATTCTCAAAGCCACCAAGAACGAGGACGATTGGAGACGTAAATTTTTCTTTGTAAAAAGAGATTCCATCGACAAAGGCCTAGACCTTCCCAAGAAATGGTTAACCTCCGGTAGGATTTAGGGTTTTAGGAATATCCCCAGTCGTATCCTGAAACTATATCTTGAACTGATATCCTAATATATTTATTTTTTGTAGCATACTTCAAGGATTTGGCTCCTCCAAGTGCTGAATCAGAAGGAAGAATAAAAGAAATCTACCAGCTCCCGGAAAGTGAAAGGACCTTTACCCTATTATTCACAAGCTCAAGCCAGAGATCAAGTTCCAACATGTCTGGTAAGCATAATTTTACAAGTTATTTTCATTTATCAAACCAATTATATTCTAAAAATATATAAAGGCTTAGTGTTTCTTCCCTTTGTGCAGCACTAGTCATAAATCTTGAAGGATTCGAACTTGAGGAGTTGGATAGCTATTCCGGTCCCGTGCAAGTCAAGCAGGAAGCAAATCCTAAACCAGCTGTCACGTCGAAACCCACCAGCTCCAAGGCCGCTGCTGCTCCCAAGCCTTCCACTGCTTCAAAGCCACGTGGCCCCAGTTCCCGTAAGAGGAAGGAGCCAGACTCCCCTGCTGCCTCAGACGTCTTCCCATTTGAGAACCACGGATTCTCGGAGACCAGCAAATTCATGACTGGCTTCCTCAATCAGGTAGGGATCCTTGTCCTATATCCTGCACACATATGCTGGTTATTGACGTGTGTGCGTATATACATATTTTTATAATGAAATTACACACGATTCGGTTTTAAAGTTATAAAAGTGATTTATACTTAAACATCAAAACACACACGAAAGAGGCAAGTGTACCCCGTCATATATGCAGTAAAGTATCCGTAAGAACCAAGTATCGATCCAAGGAAGTGGGCGGAGAAATAATACTAGACCTTTGTCATTAAATTAACGGAAGAAAAATAAGTTGTTTAATTTTATAAAAACTAAAATAAGCATAAACAAATAATTATAAAAACATAGTAGACTCCAAATAAGAAAATAGATAAATAGCCTTGCTTTATACACAACCACAGCATGCAAACTAAGTCGGTTTTGCCACTAGAAACATTTGGTCAATTCTTCATTTTCAAGACAATTAGTATCCCTTTCGGGAATCCTAACATGACAATCATTCGGAAAGCTAAAACGATAAACACACTTTAACCACCTAAAATTGTTCTTTAACGTGCAATTGATAAATGTCTATGAGAATCTCTTAAAAATAAGTTAGTCATCCGTTAGGAGTTTTCTAACCTCACTTAATCAAGGAAAGTGACACCGATAAACACAATGCATCCACCGAGACAAGCATAAACTAGATTAAATCACAACCGAGTTCATTTTACAAATCTGGCATAAAAATTCACCAAGATAGCAATTTTGGCCTAAACTACTAACTAAGCTAACAATTCATGGCAAGAATTCATAACAACACCATTTAACCCGTTAAGGTCCTTACGTGATGGAAAGCTTACTTGATTAACAATAATTACCTCTTATTAAACCACTAACCATTTCTAGTATCATGGTGCACACATTTTAAACAAGTTAAGCATGTTCAAAGTCTACTAATACATGATTAATTAAGCTTCATCTTTCAACTATCTCAACTAACCATATACTAATCATCCAACATAATTACTTATAATCAAGAAATCAACATCAATAAGCAAGGTTGCAAACTAATCATCAAAGATTAACATAGAAAATACTTCCAAGTGTCATTACAAACAAAATTAACATACTAATGGTTATAATTAAGCAAGGGATTGTTGTTTTTGCCCAAAGGCTTACAATAATACATAAAACATTAATCTAAATGCTTGAAACATTAACAAAATTATGGAAAGATTAGAGAATCAAACCATAAACAAGCACTAGATTAAGAATCCGGATAGTAATGGAGCTAAACGGCACAATGTGGCTTGAATCCGGGTCAAAAGCAAAGCCTCCGGAGCCTGTAAAATCGCCTGTGAAGCTCCTAAAATTCCAGAGTTACGTACATAATGTTTCTGCATGTTTTTTATAACATTTTGCGATCGCACGGTTGTGCCAATAAAGTGCACAACCGTTCACTTTTTGAATCATTGGAGTTACTGTTCACCATACCGCATGACATCATCAGATCTTGACCAGTATTCGATCTCGCATGACCGTTCTATTGGTGGCACGATTGTGCATCTCCGGGTTAGGGTTGCACGGACATCTGAAAGGGTAGTGCCTTTTCGGGTTGGTGCTAGTCATCGGATCCGCACGGGGTGCAACCATCCGCATGATCGTTAAACTCCGGGATTGGCTTGCACTCCGGATCGCACTGGCGTGCACTGCCGGGCTGGCCTATGTTGTCGGATCCGCACGGTCGTGCCATTCATTGCACGGCCGTGCCAAACGCCCAGGTCAGAATCTTCACAGAATGTTCGCAGCTTTGTCGTTTGGTCCGGAAAGTCCTCGTTTTCACTATCATCTTGTTTGGCATGCTGTTTTAGACCTGTAAACAAAAGTATACTTGATTAAGTATCCGATTAACGGTTTTACAACCGAAAACGCATAAAATGGGGGACTAAAATATGTGTAAATTGGTGAATATCAGTTATATATTTCGAGTACACATATTGATACCTATTCACCTGATTGCAGGGTCTTGAGCGGTTGGTGTTCCTGTACGAGGTTTCATGCGGTCTGAACAAGATGCTAGAGGCTAGGTAGAAGAAGGCAGAGATCACCGTTGCAGATCAAGCAGTAATCGCCGCCGCTAAATCACAGCACTACGAGGAAAAATATAAGGCGATGATCCAGGAACATCAAGCTGCCCTCAAGAAGGTTACCCAAGAAGCCCAGGCTAAATATGATGCAGCTCAGGTTCAACACGAACAAGACATGGCTTCTTATCGGGAAAGCCTTAAGGGCTCCGTTGTTATCTCTCTCCTCCAAGCCAGGTTGAAAATGGCCTATGAGGCCAAGACCATGGGCATTGAATGCCCTTCATGGAATGTTGAAGCTTGGGAGGCGAAGTTGAGGGATCTCGGTGGCAATCCCGTGGAGCATCCTGTGAAGCCTGCTGTTGAGGAGCCCGCCAAGGTGGCTGAGAAGGTGGCTGATGCTGGTGGTGATGCTGCTAAGGATGTTGGAGCAGATGTTGGTGAGGATCCAATGGTTGAAGAAGGTGGTGCTGCTTGAAGGCAGCGAAGTGGGCAATGATGGATATTGATGCTGAGGCCGGAGCCCACTTTTTAATCTCTGATGGTTGTGATTGTTGAACAATTTCCTTTTCCTGTCCTTTAAACAATTTACTTTCCTGCATTAAGGCAATATGATGGCCAGGTGGATGGGTCCTGAGTTTCAGGATGAAGCCCTTGGTCATCAATTAGTATGCTTTATTTTGAACACTCTAACAATTGAAGGGGGAGGTATCTTGGGTTCCAAGACGAAGCCTTCAATTGCTAAGTAAATATGGTAGAAAACTAATTGTGCTTTTGGCGGATGGGTCTCGGTTTGAGATGAAACCAAAAGCACAAACTTTTGCTATGTTAATAAACTAACTTCTTTTGGCCTTATCCATTATTGTTTATTGTTATTTTGCAAAGTTTGTTTTGATATCTGTCGTTTGATTCAATTTTCAATCTAAGTACAACATTTCAAATATTCTGACCAAATATCCCCAGGATATATCCTGGTCAGGATACCCGTAGGTATTCCATCAAAACTTGTGTCAAACATGGTTTGAAAAACTTAGATAACCTGAATAAGGCTTTTAAAGAATAAAAAGGAGAGCTCATACCAGAAATAGGATATATCTCTACCCTTACACTTCAATCCTTTAGCAACCTTTCCACCGAGGATGTCCCCAGTCTGGGAAACTTAGTAAACCAAGTCCAAACTCGATCCTTCTTCACAATTCCTTAGTGGGGATGTCCCCTGTGCATAATGTCTTTGAACACTTAGAAATTTTCTGGACATCAATTGCAACTGTTTGTATAACTTTTTGTGTTACAGGGGATAAACCCTAAATATTCTGGAGATAGATCCTCAATATTCTGGGGATAATCCCTAAGTATACTGGGGAAAATCCCAAATTTTCGTGCGCTACAGGCGGGAGTGTATAAACTCCAAGACTTAGAAAGGTGAAAACCTTTAAACCTTAGAGAGTATGAAAATACCCTTTCATGAGAGAGGGTGATCAATCCTCATATACCTTTAGGATCCAGGATATAGCCAACAATAACGAAATTGGCAGCAACTTTTACATGGACTGGTCCCGCTATCTTGTACTATCCCTGGATAACTTGCGCTCCAGGCGGGGTGTTTAAACCCAATTCGAGAGAAAGGTGAATACCTTTAAACCTGTGAAGGGATCAGGATCCCTTAAACGTGAGAGAGGGGGTCAATCCTCTAATCTTTCGAATTATCCTGAGGGTATATCCTGGAGTAATATTCCGAAGCATATTCTGCAAAACAACCTTAAACTAAGGTGGGTGTTAGCTTGGCTAACACCCCTCCGATGCTTAAGTCAGTATTGGGTTCAAATAAGATAAAATTGAATTATATTTAAAAGAGACAGAATTCATACCATCTTGAGTTAGAAATTAAATTCTAAACTCACTTGAATTTTTTTTTTTTTAGGTTTTGAGGTGTATAGCATTCCAGGAACTTGGTAGTATATCCCCCTCTATATTCTTAAGCCGGTATGCTCCTTTTCCGGATTCCGATTCAATCTCATAAGGTCCTTCCCACTTAGGAGCTAACTTTCCTTCAGCAGGATTAGTAGTGTTCTGAAAAGCTTTCCTTAACACCCAATCTCCAACTTGAAACCTTCTCGTCCTTAGATTCATGTTATATGCTCTGGATATCCTCTGTTGGTATGCTTCCATTCTCAATTTAGCCGCATCCCTTGTCTTATCGATAGTATCCAATTCTTGGCATAGGGCTTCAGGATTCTTCTCAGGATCCCGGAGGTCGGATCTTGCTGTAGGTTTCACCATCTCTGTCGGGATTACTGCTTCTGCTCCAAATACTAAGGAAAATGAGGTTTTCCCTGTTGCACTTTTTACTGTTGTCCTATCAGCCCATAAAACAAAGTGTAATTCTTCTGCCCATCTTCCTTTCTTAGCTCCTAGTCTTTTCTTCAAATTGTTGATGATTATCTTGTTCGAGGATTCTACTTGCCCATTTGCATGAGGATGTACCGGAGTGGATGTAATCATCTTGATTCCCCAACTTTTGCAAAAATCAGTAGTACTCTTACTAATAAACTGAGAGCCATTGTCACAAATTATCTCAGCTGGTATCCCAAACCTAGTCAGGATATTCCTCTTTATGAAGGATACTACTTCTTGGTCTCTGACTTGAACGAATGCCTCAGCTTCAACCCACTTGGAGAAATAATCTGTCATTGCCAGCATAAAAACCTTTCCTCCAGGAGCCTTTGGCAATTTTCCCACTATGTCCATAGCCCATTTCATGAATGGCCAAGGAGAAGTAATAGGATATAGTGGTTCAGCAGGTTGATGCAATATATTGTTGTGCCTTTGACATGCATCACATCTTCGAGCATATTCTGCAGCATCCTTCCTCATCGCCGGCCAATAATATCTTGTTTTCAACACCTTTGAGAATAATGATCTGCCCCCAGTATGGTTGCCACAATCCCCTTCGTGTATATCCTGAAGCACTTCTTTAGTTTTGGGATCCTCCAAGCACCTCAGGTATAGTCCTGCAAGATATTTCTTATATAGAATATTATTTATAATAGCGAATCGGCATACCTTCATCCTAAAAGCCTTAGGATTCTCATCCTTTGGAATATGTCCTTCTTTGAGATATCTCATAATTGGAGCCGTCTAGGACTTGGGATCCTCCTCAGGATACTCATCATCAGGATCCTGAATACTTGCTACCTCCTTATCCTGAGACTTAAAAAGATCCAGTGCGGGATATATGATATGTAGTATTGGTATCTGAGTTCCCTCTAGTATTCTGACTGAAGATCCTAAGTTTGCCAAGGCATCTGCTTCAGCATTATCCTCTCTTGGTACCTGTTCAAGTGCAAAAACATCGAAATATCCTGCTAATTTTTTGAGAATTTCAAGATACTCAATTAACCTTTCACCTTTGACTGCATAGGATCCATTAGAATGGTTAGCAATTAAGAAGGAATCAACAAATACTTGCAAACTTTTAATATTCATATTCCTGGCCAATTCTATTCCTGCAATCAAAGCTTCATATTCTGCTTCATTATTAGTGGCAAGAAATTCACACCTAATAGCCTGGGGTAATATGTCCCCCTGTGGCGATTTTAGTAGTATGCCCAATCCTACACTTCTCACATTAGATGCACCATCAATATTGTTTTGGTAAAAAATTACCTAAGCAATTAAGTGATCAAATTAGTTTTGTGAGGTAGTGTGCTAACAATGTTTTGAAGAAAATATGTTGGTTTAGTTGTTTGCAAAAACAGTTTTAGGATATAGCTCAGGATACCGAACTATATCAACAATCAAACAATGAGCAAAAAAGTAAATGGTGACACGAGATATACGAGGAAAGCCCTTGATCAATCTAGATCTTTGGCATAAAACCTCGGGATCTAATAATCGTCGGCGGCCTTATTCTTCTTATTGCTTGAATAACCAGGATACAATGCAGGATAATGCTTGGATCGAATCTAAGTGTTACAATGATTTTGAATTGTGAGAGTTAGAGTGTAATTGCAGCTAGAAATGAGAGTGTACGAGTATGAGAGCTCGAAAGTGTGTGAATTCCTATGATCCGGCACTCCTATTTATAGTTACAAGAAATAACAAACTATCTTAAAATTCCGGGATACTTGGAATATTCCCTTATGACCATTGTAGACCACTTCTTTCAGCCTCAACGTCCTTATCCTAACCAATGAGCGAGTCTTCAGGATGACTTGGTCCTCATGAACGTTAGTCCCTTGTAGCCAACGTCTACAAGCAAATTGTTAGTAATGGCCAGGATACTGCCTCAGGATGTTACCACCCAGTCCGGTATCCTGATCATAAACAGCTAACAGATAATCAAGATACAAAGTCAGGATATGGGCTCAGAATTTCACCCATAACAATTGTCCCCAAATATATAACTGTTGGATATCCTTATTCCAACGGATATATTTTTCAGTCATTCAAATATGTCCGGTAAGGATATCTGTTTTGAACATTCCTGTATATGTTTGGTTAATCAAGACATAATATGATAAGACTGAAACTACTTCCCTTTCTTTAGACTCTACTAAGGTCCCTGCTGTCTTCGATCTTGAGGAGCTTGACAGCCACTCCAAGCTTGACCTGGTAGAAAAGGAGCCATCTGTTGCCACCATCTCTAAGCCCTCTGCTGCTGCTGCCGAAGGTATTTCTTATGATGACCTTGGCTTCATGGAATCCATCGAGCCCATGACCTCCTTCCTTAATAAGGTAAATATCCAGATCCTGTATCCCGTACACATATACTGAACCTGTATCCTTGTTAGTTTGTCTTTAATGATACCTGTATTTTAGTTTGTAGGGTCTGAATCATCTGGTCGTCCTGTACTTAGAACAATTTTAATTTCCTGCAAGTATAATAGTATAATAGTTGAAGGTGGCAGGATCCTGCTGTTTCAGGATGAAGCCTTCAACTGTCCATGTTAATATGTTTTTTTTTAACAAATTACATTCTTGGTGGATGGGTCTCAGTTTGAGATGAAGCCAAGAATGTAATCTTTTGAATCGTTAATATCATAGTAATCTTTTCGACCTTATCTCTGTGTTATATGTTATTTTGAAAAATTTGTTCTGAATATCCTGATCAGGATACTTGTATGATACTTAATTGCTTTGTCACTTTCGTTCAAAATGTTTGACAAAAACTTAGTTAATTACAACTTTTCAAAAAACTTAACTTACTCAGATAAGGCCTTCAAACTTAGGAAACGAAAGAATCTATACCAGAAACACTTAGGCAATAATCTTCGTTCTTAAACCTTTGAATCATTCGCAATGTCCCCAGCATGGATGTCCCCCGTCTGTGTAGGATATTGCATCAGTATATGACACACTTGAGTATTTCTTCACTTTGTGATTAAACTTCGTAACTTTTCACCAACAGAAGAATGTGTGTAAACACAATCGTAGTTTGCCATATCTTTGGAACTTGTCCTAAAACTTTAGTTTTACTAGGGATAAACCCTTAATGTACTGGGGATAAACCCTTAGCATCCTAGGGATAAACCCTTAGCATCCTGGGGATAAACCCTTAGCATCCTGGGGATAAACCCTTAGCGTCCTGGGGATAAACCCTTGTTTTCGTGCGCTACAGGCGGGAGTGTATAAACTCCAAGACTTAGAAAGGTGAAAACCTTTAAACCTTAGAAAGTATGAAAATACCCTTTCGTGAGAGATGGTGATCAATCCTCATATACCTTTAGGATCCAGGATATAGCCAACAATAACGAAATTGTCAGCCACTTTTACATGGTCTGGTCCCGCTATCTTGAACTATTCCTGGATAACTTGCGCTCCAGGCGGGGTGTTTAAACCCAATTCGGGAGAAAGGTGAATACCTTTAAACCTATGAAGGGATCAGGATCCCTTAAAACATGAAAGAGGGGGCCAATCCTCTAGTCTTTCAAAGTATCCTGAGTGTGTATCCTGGAGCTATACCCCAAAGCATATACTATAAAACAACCTTAAACTAAGGTGGGTATTAGCTTGGCTAACACCCCTCCGATGCCTAAGTCAGTATTGGGTTCAATAGGAATAAAATAAAATTATATTTAAAAGAGATATAATTCATACCATCCTGAGTTAGAAATTAAATTCTAAACTCACTTGAAATATGCTTTGAGGTGTATAGCATTCCAGGTTCTTGGCAATATATCCCCCTCCATATTCTTAAGCTGGTATGCTCATTTCCCAGATTCCGATTCAATCTCATAAGGTCCTTCCCACTTTGGAGCTAATTTTCCATCAGCAGGATTAGTAGAATTCTGAATGGCTTTTCTTAACACCCAGTCTCCAACTTGAAACCTTCTAGTCCTTACACTCTTGTTATATGCTCTAGATATCCCCTGCTGATATGCTGCTATCCTTAGCTTTGCCGCATCTCTTATTTCCTCCACAGTATCCAATTCTCAACATAGGGATTCAGGATTCTGATCAGGATCCCGAAGGTTGGATCTTGCTGTGCGTATCACCATTTCTGTTGGGATCACCGCTTCTGCTCTAAATACTAAGGAAAATGGGGTTTGGCCAGTTGCACTTTTTACTGTTTTTCTATCAGCCCATAAAACAAAGGGTAATTCTTCTGCCCATCTTCCTTTCTTAGCTCCAAGTCTTTTCTTCAGGTTGTTGACAATTATCTTGTTCGAGGATTCTGCTTGTCCATTTTCTTGAGGGTGTACTGGATTAGACATGATCATTTTGATTCCCCAACTCTTACAAAAATCGGTTGTCCTCTTACTGATAAACTGAGAACCGTTGTCACAAATTATCTCAGCTGGTACCCCAAATATAGTTAGGATATTCCTTTTTATGAAGGATACTACTTCTTGGTCTCTAACTTGAACAAATGCTTCAGCTTCAACCCATTTAGAGAAATAATCAGTCATGGCCAGCATAAAGACTTTACCTCCCGGAGCTTTTGGCAATTTTCCTACTATATCCATTCCCCACTTCATGAATGGACAAGGGGAAGCAATAGGATACAGTGGTTCACCAGGCTGATGTAATATATTATTGTGCCTTTGACATGCATCACATCTTCGAGTATATTCTGCAGTGTCTTTCCTCATCGTTGGCCAATAGTATCCTGTTCTCAATACCTTTGAGAATAATGATCTGCCCCCAGTATGGTTACCACAATCCCCTTCGTGTATATCCTGAAGTACTTCTTTAGTTTCGGGATCCTCCAAGCACCTCAGATATGGTTCTGCAAGAGATTTCTTATACAAAACATTATTTAAAATAGTGAATCGCGATACATTCATCCTAAAGGCCTTAGGATTCTCATCCTTTGGAGTGTGTCCTTCCTTAAGATATCTTATGATTGGAGCCATTCAGGACTTAGGATCCTCCTCGGGAAACTCATCATCAGGATCCTGGATACTTACTACTTCCTTATCCAGAGATATGAGAAGATCCGTCGCAGGATACAGGATATGTAATATTGGAATTTGGGTTCCCTCCGGTATCCTGATTGATGATCCTAGATTTGCCAAGGCATCCGCTTCAGCATTATCCTCTCTTGGTACCTGTTCAAGTGTAAAAACATCGAAATATTCTGCTATTTTTTTGAGAATTTCAAGATATTCAATTAACTTCTCACCTTTAACTGCATAGGTTCCATTAAAATGATTAGTAATTAACAAGGAATCAACAAATACTTGTAAACTTTTAATACTCATATTCCTGGCCAATTCTAATCCTGCAATCAAGGCTTCATATTCTGCTTCATTATTAGTAGCAGGAAATTCACACCTAATAGCCTGGGGTAATATGTCCCCCTGTGGCGATTTTAGTAGTATACCCAATCCTACACCTCTTACATTAGATGCACCGCCAGTATATAATATCCAGGATTCTAGATTTTCTCCTAGCTGTTGTACTTATAGGTCTACTTCATTTTGAATATCACTACTGAAATCAGCCACAAAATCTGCTAGAGCCTGAGACTTTATAGCATTTCTAGGTTCATACACTAAATCATAGGCACTTAATTTCACTGACCACTTAGCCATCCTTCCCGACATCTCAGGTTTCCTAAGCATATTCTTAACAGGATAATATCTTGTGTGTCTCAAAATAGTGTCTAAGTTTTGTCGATGCCATAACTAGGGCCAATATCCACTTTTCTAAATGAGAATATCTAGTTTCAGCATCTAATAGACTTTTGCTAACATAATAGACAAGATACTACTGACCTTCGTGATCCTTTACCAGGACAGCACTTACCGCATTCCCTGATACTGCAAGATAGAGGGATAATGGTTCACCATTTTCTGGCTTCATCAATAGAGGTGCAGTTGAGAGATACTGCTTCAATTCCTGCAAGGCTACTTCATGTTTCTCTCCCCACTCGAATTTCTTATTCTTCTTCAGGATATCGTAGAATTCTTTGCATTTTTCTGATTATCTTGATATAAACCTGTTCAATGTTGCTACACCCCCGGTTAATCTTTGTACATCTTTCATGTTGGAAGGTGACTTGATATCCAAGATGGCTTTGATCTGTTCTGGGCTTGCTTCTATCCCTCTTTTAGTCACCATGTATCCTAGAAACTTTCCTACCCCCACTCCAAAATGGCATTTGGCAGGATTTAGCTTCATATTGTACTGGTCCAGGATATCGAATGCTCCTTCAATATCCCGGAGATGATCCTCAGCTTTCTTGGATTTTACCACCATATCATCAATGTATACCATCATGGTGTCCCCCAGTTTGTCTTTAAACATCATTTTTACCACTCTTTGGTATGTTATACCTGCATTTTTCAAACCAAAAGGCATGGCAGTATAACAATAAATACCTGTTGGTGTCATGAAAACAGTATCCTCCTGATCGGAGGGTTCCATTTGTATCTGTTGGAATCCTGAGGATACATCCATAAAGGTTAGCATCTCATGACCGGCAGTTGCGTCCACCATCGAGTCTATATGAGGCAAAGGAAATGGGTCTTTGGGACAAGCTTTGTTCAAGTCTGTGTAATCTACACAAACTCTCCATTTCCCATTTTTCTTTTGCACCACAACTACATTTGCTAGCCATTTGGGAAATTTCACTTCCCTAATCATCTTGCTTTTTAATAATCTTTCGACCTCCTCCTGAATAATTACGTTCCGTTTCGGAGCAAACTTTCTTCGTTTCTGTTGGACAGGCTTAAAAGATCTGTTATGGGTGAAATTCTGAGCTCATATCCTGGATGATATCTTAAATTATATCTTGCTTATCTGATATATGTTTATACCCGGGATGCTGATTCAGGATATTGGTAACATCTTGGATGGTATCCTGAGGATTACTAACGGATTTTGTGCAGGAGTACGAGTCCTAGTTCCCAACGTTCACGAAGACCCTTTCTCCGGGAGACTCGGTCCAAGTCGTTCAAATGAAGACGTTGAAGCCGCTATACCCGGTCTACAACGTTAATAATGGAATATTCGGGAGCATCCCACATTTATAGGAATTTTAGTTTGTATTTCGTAACTATAAATGGATGGATAAATCAGATCAATAGGACACAACAACTACACTCGCTACTCACTCACACTCACTCTCTCGCAGCTTTAACTTTTGCAAAAAGCATTGTAACACTTAGCGATCTGATCAATATCCTGCACTGTATCCTGACGTTTAAAGCAATAAGAAGAACAAGGCAGCTGCAATTGTCAGCTCCCGAGGTTTTATGCCGGCGATCTAAATTGATCAAGGGCTTTCCTCGTACATCTCGTGCCACCCCTTTTACTTTTTGCTCATAGTTTGATCGTAGATACAGCTCAATATCCTGAGCCGTATCCTGAACACTGTTTTCTTAAACAACTTAATCATCATATTTCCAACGCACTTTTTAGCACACTACCTCACTTAACTAATTTGATCACTTAATAGCTTCGGTAATTTTTGACCAAAACAATTTGGCGCCCACCTTGGGGCAAGTGGTGCTATCTTTACTAAAAATCTTTGTGAAATCGTTAATTGGTTTTCTGTTTTCAAAACTTTTTGCCATATTGTTTATAATGTCCTCAAGATCAAACATGAGCTCCTCCACTGTGTCTGCTACAACTTCTGCTACTACTGGTTCGGTGCTTCCACCACCTCCTCCAAGGATGCCAGCTGCTTTACAACATCAGGATATTATCCCTACTTGGAGTGTTCAGGGGTCCGCTCCCATTTTAGCCTCTAATGATGAAATTCTAACCTTATTTGGAAGTGTGCAGGAACAAATGAGGTAGCAACAGGAAACAAACCAAATGCTGTTAAGAGAAATACAACTCTTAAAATCTAGCTCGAGCAGATCTGCTGAGGACATTGTCACTCCTTTACAACCCAGAACTTTGAACTTCAGTTCGGCTGTGTATACTGTTGATAATAGGGGGAATATTGTGCCTAGCCATTCCCAGAATCATACTCCTGAAATACCCTCCTCGATCAGGATGTCAACTGTGAGGAGCTCAGGATATGCTTCAGGATATGGCCATAATCCTCAGACTGGTAACGTGTCAAATAACAATATTCATGCTACTAACAATGCTGGGTCTTTGCAGGATGCAGGTATGACGTCAACATTTACTAGGGAACTTCAGAAATTGAAGGACATGATATCCAGTGTACCTGGAGTGGTTCAGCCAATTCCGGAAGTATCCCAAGACAGCTACAGGATATCTCGTTTCGCATATCCTATCTGTGATGCTGAAATCCCAAAGAGATTTCAAACTCCCAACATGAAACTGTATGATGGAACTACGGATCCTGAAGAGCATATTGCCCAGTATAGGGAAAGAATGGAGATTAATCCTATTCCCTCGGAGCTCAAGGAAGCATGCCTATGTAAGGGTTTTGGTTCTACCTTAACAGGATCGGCCTTGAAATGGCTCTTAAATGTTCCTCCTCATTCGATTACATCATTTGCTCACCTAGTGAATTTATTTAATAGTCAATTTTCTTGTAGTCGAAGTTTTGAAAAACTAACAAGTGATCTCTACAGGATAACTCAAGGACCTCGGGAATCCTTAAGAGATTATGTGAACAAGTTTAGCCGGGAATCCTTAGATATTCCACATCTTGATGTTGCAACAGCTGTGCAGGCTTTCAAAATGGGGTTGCAAAAAGATTCTCAATTTTACCAAGATCTTGTAATGAACCCGTGCAGGAACTTGGATGAAGCTCGAAACAGGGCCCTAAGATATATTCGGTTGGAGGATGATAAGAAGATGCAAGAGAGGATGAACTCATCCACCACTTATGAGTCAACTAACAGGAAGTCAGAATCCCGTTTAAACCATATCGCTCGAAGCCTTATGGCAGAAATGACAACAAGAAAGTGAATGCTGTTGAAGACGAGGATCCTAAAGAATATCCTGAATTGTCTGAATATTGCTTTTCTGTTAACATTCCTGAATTAATGTATGCTATGCAGGGTTTAGGAGACAAAACTAGGTGGCCTCGAAAGAATCAACAAAAAGATGATTGGAAGGATAAATCCAAATGGTGTGCCTTCCACGAAGATTTCGGACATGGAACTGAGGATTGCATTGCACTAAGAAAAGAAATAAGTTATCTTCTAAGCAAAGGATATCTGAAGGATCTCCTAGGAAGAAAGAAGAATAAGGGTCAGGATACTGAGAAGGATCCTGAACGTGCAGCATCACCTCCTGCGGATGCCAAGATAATCAACTTTATCTCAGGAGGATCCGACATTTGTGGGACTTCATATTCTGCAGCCAAGAGGCATGCAAAGGAAGCTAAGGCCGAAAGGGGAGACAAACCAGTCAGGATGACTACCCTCACGACTGATAAAGTGATCACTTTTGACAGTGATGACGGGGATACTGTCCAGGATCCTCACCATGATGCTCTGGTAATAACATTATATGTGGCTAACCATTTTGTACGCAGGATATTGGTGGATAGTGGCAGCTCCGTCAACATAATCCAACTAGAGACTTTGAAAAGAATGAATGTATCTCCAATGGATATCACTTCGAAATCCACCGTGCTTGTTGGGTTTAGCAGAGAGGCTAGGAACACAGTGGGGGAGATAAAGTTGCCAGTATATGTTGAAGGGGTCAACTCGATACAACGTTTCTGTGTGATGGACTCCCTATCCTGCTATAACATCATACTGGGCAGGCCATGGATCCATGATATGAAGGCTGTGCCATCAACTTATCATCAATGCATCAAGATTCCTACCCCTTGGGGGGTTGTCAAGGTTGATAGTGATCAGTAGGAGGCAAAAGAATGTTACTCATCCTCAATGAAATCTTCAACCAAGCCTAATACAGCATAGTAATTAAAGATGCGGGCCCAGGATATTGTGGAGGCTTCAGAGCAGGATATGAAGAAAGTTATCCTGGATCAAGATAATCCTGATGTCTCGGTGCTCGTAGGAACCAATATCCCCTAGGATATTGAAGAACAGTTAACTAACTTTTTGAAGTGCAGGATGTCAACATTTGCATGGAAGCATGAGGATATGACAGGTATATCCAAAGACATTATCACTCACAAGCTTGGAATTGACAGGTCGTTCAAGCCTGTTCAGCAAAAGAGAAGGAAGTTTGCTCCTGAACGAAATACAATTATCCAAGAGGAAGTTGAAAGATTGTTGAAATCCAAAATGATCAGAGAAGTCAAATTTCCAAGATGGCTAGCAAAGGTAGTCGTGGTACAGAAGAAAAATGGGAAATGGAGAGTTTGTGTAGATTACACAGACTTGAATAAGGCTTGCCCAAAAGACCCATTTCCTCTTCCTCATATTGATGCAATGGTGGATGCCACTGCTGGCCATGAGATGTTAACCTTCATGGATGCATCCTCAGGATTTCAGCAGATTCAAATGGAGCCTTCGGACCAGGAGGATACTGCCTTCATGACACCAACAGGTATTTATTGTTATACTGCTATGCCTTATGGTTTGAAAAATGCAGGTGCAACATACCAGAGATTGGTGAACATGATGTTCAAAGATAAGCTGGGGGACACAATGGAAGTATACATCGACGATATGGTGGTAAAATCTAAAAAGGCTGAGGATCACCTCCAGGATATTAAGGGAGCATTTGATATCCTGGATCAATATAACATGAAACTAAATCCTGCTAAGTGCCACTTCGGAGTGGGGGCAGGAAAATTTCTAGGATATATGGTGACCAAAAGAGGAATAGAGGCAAGCCCGGAGCAGATTAAAGCCATCTTGGATATTAAATCACCTTCAAATATGAAGGATGTTCAACGGTTAACAGGGCGAGTTGCAGCATTGAACAGATTTATCTCAAGATCCTCCGAGAAATGCAAGGAATTTTATGATATCCTGAAGAAAAACAAGAAGTTCGAGTGGGGAGAGAAGCATGAAGCAGCCCTACAGGATTTGAAGCAGTATCTTTCAACTGCACCTCTATTGATGAAGCCCAAGAATGGTGAACCACTGTCCCTGTACCTCGCAGTATCGGGGAATGCTGTAAGTGCCGTCCTTATAAAGGATCATGAAGGTCAGCAATATCCTGTCTATTATGTTAGTAAAAGTTTGTTAGATGCTGAAACTAGATATTCACATTTAGAAAAGTTAATATTGGCTCTAGTTATGGCGTCAACAAAGCTTAGACATTATTTTGAGACACATAGGATACATGTTAAAACCAATTATCCTGTTAAAAATGTGCTTAGGAAACCTGAAATGTCAGGCAGGATGGCTAAGTGGTCAGTGAAATTAAGTGCTTATGACTTAGTGTATGAACCTAGGAATGCCATAAAATCGCAAGCTCTAGCTGACTTTGTGGCTGATTTCAGTAGTGACATTCAGGATGAGGTAGACCTAGAAGTCCAACAATTAGGAGAATCCTCAGGATCCTGGATATTGTACACTGATGGAGCATCTAATGTTAGAGGAGTAGGATTGGGAATACTACTAAAATCGCCACAGGGGGACATATTACCCCAGGCTATTAGGTGTGAATTTCCTGCTACTAATAACGAAGCAGAATATGAGGCTTTAATTGCAGGATTAGAATTGGCTAAAAATATGAATATTAAGAATTTGCAAGTATATGTGGATTCCTTGTTAATCACTAATCATTTTAATAGATCCTATGCAGTTAAAGGTGAGAAGTTAATAGAATATCTTGATATTCTCAAAAAGTTAGCAGGATATTTCGATGTTTTTACACTTGAACAGGTACCAAGGGAAGATAATGCTGAAGCAGACGCCTTAGCAAATCTGGGATCATCGGTTAGGATACCGGAAGGCACCCAAATACCAATATTGCATATCTTATATCCTGCAACGAATCCTCAGGATAAAGAAGTAGTAAGTATTCAGGATCCTGGAGCTGAGGATCCTGAGGAGGACCCTAGATCCTGGATGGCTCCTATCATAAGATATCTCAAGGAAGGACACATTCCTAAAGACGAAAATCCCAAGGTATTTAGGATGAAGGTATCACGGTTCACTATTATAAATAATGTTTTGTACAAGAAATCTCTTGCAGGACCATATTTGAGATGCTTGGAAGATCCTGAAGCCAAAGAGGTACTTCAGGATATACATGAAGGGGATTGCGGTAACCAAACTGGGGGCAGGTCGTTATTCTCAAAGGTATTAAGAACAGGATACTATTGGCCGACAATGAAGAAAGATGCTACAGAATATGCTCGAAGATGTGATGCATGTCAAAGACACAGTAACATACTACATCAACCAGCTGAACCACTATATCCTATAGCTTCCCCTTGGCCGTTCATGAAATGGGGGATGGACATAGTAGGGAAATTACCAAAAGCTCCAGGAGGGAAAGTTTTTATGCTGGCAATGACTGATTATTTCTCAAAGTGGGTTGAAGCTGAAGCATTTGTTCAAGTTAGAGACCAAGAAGTAGTATCCTTCATAAAGAGGAATATCCTGACCAGGTTTGGAGTACCAGCTGAAATCATTTGTGACAATGGAGCCCAGTTTATAAGCAAGAGGACTACTGACTTTTGCAAGAGTTGGGGAATCAAAATGATCACATCCACTC
>JARYGA010048055.1:0-35647 GCA_030545235.1 Helianthus tuberosus
AACAAAACAAATGACATAAGTCTGATACCAGCATCTTTTTGTTGAAGATTTGTCCATCTCATGCAGCAAAATGTTATTGAGTTACACCCCCTCAGCTAAGAATGCATTCTGCGAAACTTCGCGTAGAACAATATTGAATATACAAGAAACGATGTTTGCCATGTTGGCGTTTTACTGAGGAAATAGTGTATCTAAAAGAAACGTCGATTTGGAATCTTTGATGTTTGAGTTTTTTAGCGTTTTCTAAGATGATTGGTATATAGTAAAATATGGCGTTTTGAGTTTGGTGTGTTTGATGTTTTGGGTTTTTTGGCGTTTCTAAGATGAATGTTATATAGTAGTAAATATGGCGTTTCCGGTTTGGGGTGTTTTTAATGAATGTCTGAGATGTTTTGTTTATATAGGATGTGTTTTGGCCCGTAATGGCATTTTATTCATGAGTTTGGCGTTTTTGGTAGAGAAGTCTAAAGACCCTTTTACCCTTATTGAAGCGCGTCCACTTAATAGAATTGGTGTTATTTACGAAAAGGCCACCGTGCCAATCAAGTCCATAGATTGTTTTGATCGGACGATCCATAACCGTTCTAACTGTTCTCACACTTTTCACCGTTTTCTCTAAATGCTGACCCTATATATATATATGTATATATATATATATATATATAGGGTTGGGTTCTTTTCAAAACTCTAAATAATTGCAGAACTTTCAGAACTCCTAATAAACAATCATTTTATATATATATTTTTGTATTTAGGATCTTTTTATCATCTATTATATATATTTTAATGATTACATACATGTTAAAAGTAGTTTACATATGTTTAATAGCCAAATTATATATATGTGTAATAACTAGTTACATATATGTAAAAAAACTAGTTTACATGTGTGTAATTATAAAATTACATATAAAAATAATAAAATTACTCTTAACATGTATGTAATCATAAAAATACACATAATAAATGATAAATTGTCCTAAACATAAAAATATTTATATAAAAAGATTGTTTATTAGGAGTTCTGCGAGTTCTGTAAATATTTATGGTTCTGAAATGATCCTTACCCTATATATATATATATATATATATATATAGGGAGAAGATCATGCGAGAACCACCTCTTATTGCGAGAACCGCGAGAACCAATGTGAACACAACCAAAAATGCCTAAAAATAGCTAAAAATCACACAAAAATTTTTTTTTTTAATATTTTTTATATAAAAATCGTTACTTTTCGAAGCCAAAAAAAAAATTTAAATTTTTTTTTTTTTTGCCCACTAAAAGTAGCGATTTGAGCATAAAAAATATTAAAAAAAAAAAATATTTTAGATTTTTTTAGGTTTTTTGGGGGTTTAGTTTTTAGCATTTTAGCTTGGGGGGGGGTGGGGGGGGGTTTAGGTTTTTGGGGGGTGGGGGAGGGGGGTTTAGGTTTTGGGGGGGGGGGGGGTTAGGTTTTTTTTTAGGTTTTTTGGGGGTTTTAGTTTTTAGCATTTAGCTTGGGGGGGGGGGGTTAGGTTTTTGGGGGGGGGGGGGTTAGGTTTTTTTAGCTATTTTAGGTTGTGTTCACATTGGTTCTCGCGGTTCTCGCAATAAGGGTGGTTCTCGCATGAACTCCTCCCTATATATATATATATATATAGGGTTGAGTTCATTTCAGAACTCTAAATAACTACAGAACTTTCAGAACTCCTAATAAACAATCATTTTACATATAAGTTTTTGTATTTAGGATCTTTTTATCATCTATTATATGTATTTCTTTGATTACATACATGTTAAAAGTAGTTTACATATGTTTAATTGCCAAAATTATATATATGTGTCATAACTAATTACATATATGTTAAAAAACTAGTTTACATATGTGTAATTATAAAATTACATATAAAAAATGATAAAATTACTCTTAACTTGTATGTAGTCGTAAAAATACACATAATAAATGATAAAATTATACTAAACATAAAAATATATAAATAAAAAGTTTGTTTATTAGGAGTTCTGCGAGTTCTGTAATTATTTATGGTTCTGAAATGATCCTGGCCCTATATATATATATATATATATATATATATGGGAGGGTTTAAATGAGAACGCTAAATATCGCGAGAACCATGAGAACAAATGAAAAAACCGCAAAAACTTGGTCAAAAACATTTCAAATTTAAATTTTTTTTACACTTATCATTATTATTCGAATACACTGTTAGAAATCAAATTTACACCTTTAAATTTACATGTATTAAGAAATAATGAAAACTTACACATGTGTAAGTTTACCATTTACACATGTGTAAATTTGTTGTATTTACACATGTGTAAAAATTTTATTAGGAGTGATTTTGAGAGGAAAGATGAATTATTAAAAGAGTAAATTCTTTTTCTAATGTTGTATTTTAACTATAATAAAGTTTGTATTAAAAAATTGATTTTGATTGGTTTTTCATTTGTTCTCACGGTTCTCGCAATATTTAGCGTTCTCAAGATAACCCTCCCCTATATATATATATATATATATATATATAGTATATAGTATATATATTCTTACTACAATATATATATATATATGTGTGTGTGTGTGTCCATTGTCAGTTTTGTACAATCATCCAATATATTTGTTTGATAATATAATATAAGTGTGTGTATATATATATATATATTTCTTTGTGTATTAGTCCATGTATCCAAGTATGGATTTGTGTCTATATATATATATAAGCATATTTTTACATATCTTGTCATGTTTCAGGTATATTCTTGTACTTGGTATTTTTGTGTTAGTATTTAGATGAGCGTGTATCTTACTTCTTCTAAATACATACACTTAGCACATAACATATACACACATGTAGGGTGTTCTATATATATAAGCATATTTTTACATATCTTGTCATGTTTTAGGTACATTCTTGTACTTGGTATTTTTGTGTTAGTATTTAGATGAGCATGTATCCTACTTCTTCTAAATACATACACTTAGCACATAACATATACACACATGTAGGGTGTTCTATATATATATATAGATTGAAGATCATGTACATTAATTCAAAAGTGTGAGAAGTGTGAGAAATATTGTGAAGATGACATGTGTCCTCAATCTAAATTAATTCAAAAGAGTAAAAAAGTAATTTTCTTATTGATTCAATTAATTGATAACATTCCATAACTGCCGCCCTTTATTATAGGAATTCGAATTAAGAATTAATCTACGAATTTGTGTCATCTCGTTCATCTATTATTAATTATGTAGTGTTATATAATTCTGTAGTGCAACCACCATTAAGAACTGTATAGTGTTATATATTTTTATATAGTTTTATATAGTGTTACATGGTGTTATATGATGTTATATGGTGTTATATAGTGTTTTTGGTGTTATATAATTCTGTGGTGTTATATAATTCTGTAGTGCATAATTCTGTGGTGTTATATAATTATGTAGTGCAACCACCAAAAAACACTATATAACACCATCAATTATTAATTCTATAGTGCAACCACCATTCAGAACTGTATAGTGTTATATATTTTTATATAGTGTTACATAGTGTTATATGGTGTTATATAGTGTTATTTAGAGTTATATAGTGTTATATAGTGTTATATTTTTCTGGTAGCAAGTCTATGATAGATGTATAGTATTATATATTGTTATATTATATAGTGTTACATAGTGTTATATGGTGTTATTATATAGTGTTATATGATGGATGTATAGTGTTATATGACGGATGTATAACTTTATGTATTTCTTGTAGCAGTTACATATTTCTGGATTTTTAGAATGTCCGGATTTTAGAATAGGTTTAAAATTGAATCGCTAGATTTTAGGAATGAATCGCTAGAGGTTACCTAATTTGAAACATATACAAAGACACTATTACCCCTACAATTTTTAAATCAGTCCAAATAATTAAAACACAATTTATAATTTGGTCCCTATTGATCTCAACCATTAGATCAAAGATCTAATAGTTTAAAACACTTCTCACACTTTAGACACTTTGTACACTATCCCTACCCTAATATATATATATATATATATATATATATATATATATATATATATATATATATATATAGGGGAGCGCTAAAATGAAAACCACTTTCTAGCCATTAGATCAACAAGATAGATGGATGAGATTAAAAGTTACTAAAATTAATATTAAATATTTTTTGTCTTATTATGTCTTTAATATTTTATTCCAAAAGGGTAGTTTGGTAAAATTACTATATTTTGTCTTTTTGTCTTTATTATTTTTTTATTACTTTTGTGTATTATTATTATATTAGTTTTATTTTTTTAAACATAATTTTTTTATTAAAAGCATTTTTAAATTCAGATTTTTTTAAATGATTTTTTATACTTTTTATATTTTACGTTTTACGTTAAACCTTTCACGTTTTACGTTTTTACGTTTACATTTTTACGTTTTACGTTAAAATTTTTACGTTTTACGTTAAAAACTTTACGTTTTACGTTTTAAGTTAAACTTTTTACGTTTTACATTATTACGTTTTACGTTATACTTTTTACGTTTTACGTTTTATATTTTTTCGTTTTACGTTTTACGTTTTATATTTTTACGTTTTACGTTTTACATTACACTTTTTAAGTTTTACGTTTTTACGTTTTACGTTTTACATTAAACTTTTTACGTTTTACGTTTTACTTTTTACGTTTTACGTTTTACTTTTTACGTTTTACGTTAAACTTTTTACGTTTTACGTTAAACTTTTTACGTTTTACTTTTTACGTTTTACGTTTTACGTTTTAACGTTTTTACGTTATTACGTTTTGCGTTTTACGTTAAACTTTTTACGTTTTACGCTTTACTTTTTACGTTTTACGTTAAACTCTTTACGTTTTATGTTTTACGTTTTACGTTTTTACGTTTTGCGTTTTACGTTAAACTTTTTACGTTTTACGTTAAACTTTTTACGTTTTACGTTTTACGTTAAACTTTTTACGTTTTACGTTTTATGTTAAACTATTTACGTTTTACGGAAAACGGACAGAGTTTCCTCTGTTTTTGGAATAAGCCGACGACTCAAGTTGCCATTATCTTTTAAAAACTCAACAATTTTCAACAATATAAACACAATATATAAAAACGCCGAGCCCAGTCAACGTTTTGAGCCGAAAAAATCGGCCCGTAACCCGAAACGACCCTACTTGGGCCCTACATGTATCGTGACAACCTCTCGTTAACCAGCTTGACCGAACCAAACCCGAAGTCTGACTCGAAACTAACCTGAACCAAAATCACTGTTGACCCGAAATGAACACTTGAAACACATACATGAATCTGATCAACATATGAACCAATCTTTGAACCAAACCTGAACCCGAACATGAACATCATCTTCAACTTAACATCACCATTATCATCATCGGACTTCGTCTTCAACTTAAATCTGAGACTCTGAACATCATCTTTCAACTTAAATCTGAAAAGCAAGACCGAGACTGCGACCGTCGGGAAAAGCAAGACCGAGACTCTGAACATCATCTTCAACTTAAATCTGAAAAACTTCAAAAAAAAAAAGCAACGTAAATCTGAAAAGCAAGACCGAGACTCTGAACATCATCACCGATCGGCGGACCAACGCCGCCGTCCGTCGATGTATCCCCCCCTCCGACGCGTCTCTCTCTCTATCTCTCTCTCTCTCTCTCTCTCTCGAATCGGGTGGGTGTGCTTGTCTCCATCATCACTATCGCCGGCCCACCACGACAGGGTGGCCGGCTGTCATATATATATATATATATATATATGTTAGTGCACTATGTCTGTTGACTTTGTCTTGCATCAAGTAATGTAATAGGATAGGATAAATCAGTGCTCGGTTGCTAGAAACTAGGATTTGTGTGTTTGTGAGTGATTTCGCTTGAAATAGCTAAAGGCTATTTCAAACGGAATTAACAATGTTAATTTCGATTGAAATGACCTTGACCATTTCAAACGGAATTAGCAACACTATATATAGAGGAGCATAGAGTGTCATTTGACACGGAATTAACTTTTTTGATTTGGTACCGAAGTGCTGCCAAATTGTCTCCAGGTTGTAAATTGCTGTTAGATCAATAATAGAGACATTTAAATTGAATCGGGCGTCCGTTTCATTGATTCCGCCTTTGATTCGGATCCAAAACTCTTCTGAACATCTCATTCAGGTCGCACAACGATCCTACAAGTGGTATCAGAGCTCAGGAGGAAGAGTTTAGCTTGATTTCATCAGTTTTCTGACTTCTACACCTTCTTTTTCAAAATTCCCAAGTTTTTACGGACAAAATGGATTGAATTTCACACATTACATGTGAAACAGTGTTTTAACAAAGACTTGTAAGAATTGGACTTAAAATCAATCTCAAACTTAATAAAATTGGTAATTCCGCTTGAAAATCTGTTCGGACAGGATGACATCAGCGTAATTTCGTTTGAAATTAGCATGTGATTCCGCTTGAAACTACTATTTCGCTTGAAAAGTACACCTGATTTCGCTCCAAAGTGTAATTCCGCTTGAGAAGGTTCACACGAAATTAGATAATTTCGTTCCAGAAGGTTATTCCGTGTGAAAGGTTAATTTCGCTTGAACAAGGGATTCCGTTTGAAAGTGTTATCTCGTGTGAAAGGGTATTCCGTTCCAAAATGATTTCGCATCAAAGTGATTCCGTTTGAAGATCACTAATTTCGTTTGAAAAAGTCATTTTGCATCAAGATCATTTCAAGTCAACCTAGTGTCAGTCTGTTTCTAGTTGTTTGATATTGTTTAAACTGATTGTGTTTGTTTGATTGTTTTTGTCTCCAGGTAATTCAAGAAATTCACATCATGGCTGAAGAGTTCTACAATACGTTCTATAACGCGTTTACATCCGAGTCTTCCGAAACCTCAACTGTCACACCAAAAACCATTACAAAAGCGATCAATGAAAACATTAAACATGATAACTTTTACGGCACACATTCAAAACCACCAACTCTTGAAAGCATTGAAGATTACACTTGGTGGAAAGATCGGTTTATCAATTGGGCAAAAGCTTATGCTCATGAAAGCTGGTTTTGTTTGGAGTTTGGTTATAAAAAGCCGACCAATGATAAAGGAGAAGAAACCCCGCTCAAAAATTTATCAGCAGAAGACAAAAGAGAATTCTCAGCTGAACAGAGAATGATTGCTTTAATTCAATCTTCAATCAGAAATGACATGTTTACTTTATTGCAACATAACGGAACATCGAAATCTGCCTGGGAAGCTTTACGGGTAAAAGCTGAGGGGGTAAACAAATTAAGAAAAATAAAATTGCTTTATTAAAGAAAGAATTTGATTTGTTTGATAGTTTGAAAGGTGAACCTGTAAGAAAAATGATAGAGAGATTTGGTCATCTAAAAATTGAACTTGATTGTTTCGGTATTGTTAAAACTCATGAAGAAATAATTGATAAGATCATAGAAGCGTTACCACGAGCTGATCAGTGGCAAACGTTTGTATTCATATTGAAAAATGATGCTTTATATGATACAATTTCTCTTGATGTCTTGATAGAAAAGATAGAAAGTCATGAGCTTGAATTGCAAAAGCAGAATAAGATGAGCAGTTCTTCGCATCAACAGAATGTTGGTCTCTATTACAAAGGTAATTTACCTTCAGTGAAAGTTGGAGAAACACCAAAGACAGCATTCAGTGGTGAGAGGACAAAAGAGCCACATAAAAGTTCATCAAGTTACGATCCGGGTTATCATTCATTTTCATCAAAAGCTAATTCTGAAGAGTCAGAGGAGATACTGTGCAACATTGCTCTCAAACTGAAAAATTCTCCTGCAATGAGCATCAATGCAGCTAAGCAGCAAATGAGCTTCCTTGCATCTGTTCTGGAATCGTGTGAAGGTCTTGTAGCTGGAAAAATTGGAAACTCGGAGTTAACCAAAGAAGACTATGCCCAGATTAATCCGGAAGAGATGGAACTCATTAACATTCGCTGGTGTTTAGCGAGTGCATCAGAAGAGCTCAGAGATACATGGAGATTACTGGGAAACAATCATTAGGCGGTGCATCAACAAAACTTGGATTTGATAAATCCAAAGTGACCTGCTTCAAATGTAAGCAAAAAGGTCATTTCAAGAGAGAATGCAACAATTCTGCAGTTGGTGGAAATGAACATCCGTTCAATGATGATTATTACCGAAAGGCAATCTACCACCGAAGCAAAGAAGAGCCAAAAATGATCGAAGATAAACCCAGAGATAAGTCAAGAGCTTGTGCTGTAATCCATGATGATGAAGGATATGATTGGAGCCAGATTCTTCCAGAAGAAGATCGTTTGGATAATCAAGTTACTGCTCATGGAAAAGGTGCATCAAAGAACAGACATTATGTTTTCGTTGCTGAAATTAAAGAAGAAAACAAAGAAGAAAATATCATAGCTGAAATCAAAGAGAAGACTAGAGAAGAGATTCTGAGTGAGAAAACATACAGAGAAAGAAACATTGCTTGGAACAGAACTGATATAATGCAAGAAGAATATGAAAGTGCAGTGATCAACAAGAGATGGGATAAGAAGCGAGAATGCTATGTCAACAGAAATGGAGAATCTGTTGTTCTCAAGAAAGATATAATCTTTGATGATGTTCTGTTAGTAATCCCTCGATCCGTTGAATACTATACTAATGTTGAAAAATATAAAACATATGTGAAGAAATTTGAAAAACTCCTTAGGGATGTTATGACTTCAAGTCTGAAGAAGAGGGATGAAGAGAGAATGAAGAAGAATGTTGATGAGATGGTGAATAATTTGAAGAAGGTCGCTGAGGATGTCAAAGCCGAAGCAGTTAAAGAGGAAGATGTGAAGGTAGAAAAATTTGTTGTGAATGAAGAAGTTGTGAAAGAAGCAGTTACTGAAAAACTGCAGGTTAAAGAAGCTAAGAAGAAGGTTGAAAGTTCGATTGAAGTGAAGAATGAGAATTTGGAAGCTGGTGATGCTGGTGATACTGAAGTTGGTGTTGAAGAAAAACAAAAGAATGATGCTAATCAGACAGAGATTGTAGCATACACCGAAGTGCCAATCACTGAGGTAAATTCAGATTCTGAAGTCTTAAATGAAACTGTTGAACAGTGCAAGAAATGCATGGGAACGTGCAGTGCTTGTACTGAAAAAGATGAAAGGTTCAGAACAAGAGATTTTGAATTTACCAAAATAGAATAAGTTTTCAAAAATAAATACAAAGAAATGTTAGAAAATGAAAAAGTTTTGAAAGATAATGATGAAAAACTTTCGGAAAAATGTAAAAAGTTAGAAAAAGAAAATGAGATTTTGAAAGAAAATGTTTTGAAAATGAAAGAAAAATGTTCTCAAAAAGAAAATAATTGTCAAGAAATGAAAAAGGAATATGATTCAATAAAATTGGCTTATCACATTACAAAAGAATCATATGAAAAAGTGAAAAGTGAAATGAAATTTGTTCAATCAAGATTGAATTACTGTTCTGAAACAACAAATGAACTAAAGCGACAGTATGAAATTAAGCAACATGTTGTAAATTCTTACATTGAGGATGTTGCTAAACTTAAGCGTCAAATTGCTTATTTAGAACAGGATAATAACAAGTTAAAAAGTTATCAAGCGTCTTCATATGTGCTTGAAAGAATTTTCAACATAAAACCGGATGGAAAAGATTTTGAGCAAAACAAGAAAGGCATTGGCTCAGAATTTCATCAAGTTCCACCACCGGAAAAGTTTGCATTTTATGATGATGAAAAGGTCGAAAAAGCTTTCAACATGGTAGATCAATTGCCAGATAACATTGACATAACCTATTCCAAATCTGATGATTCTAGTGATTCAAAGGTGGTAGGTAAGGTCGTTGAAAGTGTGTTGAAAGAAGAGTCAGTTGAAACAGGTAAATCTGAATCACAGGATGAAAATGAAGGTAATTTTCATGATGGATATCTGAAAAACCCAAAATCTGAGAAAAATTTGAATGATGATTCAAAAGGATTGGTTTATACCATGATTGGATTGGACAAATTATTCTTAGATGTTGTATTCCCGATTCAGAATGTGATTTCAGAAAAGATTGACAAAGTTTTCAAAATGGTTGAGATTGAAAAGTCTGAGATTTCAAAGTTTGCTGGAAAAGGTCAGAAAACTTTTTATAACAAACCTGGTTACAAGAAGAAAAACATGAAGGCTGGGTTGGGTTATAAGAAGAAACAAAGTCGAAATAAAAATGAAACGCCAAATTATCAGACAAAGATGAATTTTGTTCGCGGGACAAGTTCTGAAGAAGAGAAAGAACTCCAATTTAGACGACAGTCTAATGAAGAGTTCTATGCTCAAAAGAAAAAACAACAACCACAGGTCAAAGATGTTTCAAAAAGAACATGTTTCAAATGTGATCAAATAGGACATCTTGCACGCAAGTGTTCAAATCTGAAACCTGTAGATGTTAACAAAAAGAAGTCTGATAATGTGGAAAAACAGAAATCTGAGGATGTGAAACACAGGTCAACCAGATTTGATTCAAAACAAACTTGGAGGTACAACACAAACAAGTTTGTTTCGAACGAAACTTGGAAATCAAACCTGAATAGGTTTGATTCAAGACAGACATGGAATTCTCACACACCCAGATTAAGAACAACACAAAGTTGGAAAACAACTGTTGATGCAACAAAACCAAATGAGTTTTGGAAATCTAAAGTTGTTGTTCAAAATCAAAATGTTCAAAAAGAATCAAATTTTTACAAACGAGGTACTCCTAAAGGTCAAACATGGAATGTTAAGAAACAAATGAATTCGGTAAAAGATGAAAAAGTTGAAGTCAAAGTTGAAAAAGTCTTTGATGACAAAGATTTTCTGAAACTGCATGATACATATTGTGTTGAAATGCCTAAGGTCCAACAGACCTGGGCTAAATTGTTCAAGTGATTGAATAGTTGAATGTGCAGGTGCTCAAGAAAATTGAAGATTGTGATAATGAAAATTGGAGTAGCCTGGCACAGGAAGAGAAGGCTGTTGAACCCTGTGTTGGTTGAAAAAGGGAGTTTGTTTGATTTCTGTACATAAATAAACAATATTTCAAAAACCCTAAAAATTGAAAAATTTAAAAAACCAAAAATATGTTTTTATTTTGTCAAAATTTTGAAAAATAAAAAATGTGTTTGTTTTTTAAATTTGTAAAAACTCCAAAATTTCAAAAATATGTTGATTGAATACGCCGAAACCCTCACGGCTGAACAAACATGATTAATTTCACAAGATTGAAAAACGGTTTTCAAACTGTAAAATATCAATGTGTTATAAATCATGGGGGTATGTTAGATTTTCTGTAAATCAGTGCATGAAAAGCAGAAAATGGATGGCGAGACAAAGCTATCAGTATCGGTTTGTCAAATTTTCTTTAAATAATTTTGCATTTTAGGGGGAGTATTATTGTCAGAAAATACAAAAACATTTGAAAATTTGAAAAGGCCAAAAACATGATAAAATCCAAAAAAATGAGTTTTTGTGTAAAAAGAGGAAATGATAGTACATCAGTAGACAGTTACAGTATGCTAAAGATATGTAATCATTATATTGCGTTAAACAGTCTCTTTGATGATATGCCGATAGGTTTTTATACATTTAGTAAACTTTTTCGGGATATAAACTTAAATTCAAACTTGCTTATTTTGTGGGGAACACTACTTGGATATATAGGTAACCCCTGAAATCTTGTTTGAAAGGTCCCTCTTTCTGAGATACTAGGTCTTTATGCTTAGTGATATCTGGGGTATTATTCCGGGACTTCTGATAATGCGGAAGCAATGGCCTAGTCCCCGTATAATACTTTCTGCTTGCTTGAAATATAGCGTCGCCCTCAGTACAAAAATGATGAAACATTGAAAAATGCTAATCATGTGCTGTTGAAGAAAAGATTCTCTAAAGGGAACACACCTAAAGTCGAACCGTCATCTCTTTGCTGAACGGAAGTTCTGACCTGAGCTCTCACGGTTTC
The DNA here is from genome assembly GCA_030545235.1 of Helianthus tuberosus. Taxonomy (NCBI): domain Eukaryota; kingdom Viridiplantae; phylum Streptophyta; class Magnoliopsida; order Asterales; family Asteraceae; genus Helianthus; species Helianthus tuberosus. Next base: position 12,001 of record JARYGA010048055.1, read on the forward strand.
GCATTTAACCCATTACAGATATCATCTAGGTATACTCACCTGTAAGTCTGAATATTGGGATCTGGAAACGGGAGTATATTCAAGAGGTGGGACACATGAATGAGTTTAAGTTCTTAACACATCTAATTCGTATCCTGAATCAGTTGAAATTTGTGTGAAAATTTAAGTGGACCAGTATATCGACAATCTAAGTGAATTGTTTAATTCTTAATGTGTAACTAAGCTCAACGGTACTTGTGACTTGTCATAAACTGATATGATCCTCTGACACAAACTCAAACAAAAATATTGTCTGTAAATATGTTTGTAAATATTTTTTTTACTGCTTTATATTTCAGAAAAATTCAAAAAGATTTTGATTTCTGATTTATTTTCGACAACCGATGTCTGAGAACTGAGTTTCAAAATCTAAGTATGTTGATTGTGTTTCTGAAAATAAAACAAGTTCATTAATTTGAAACTTGATGTTTTTTAATCAAAAATTCAAAAACAGTTTGTGATATCTTCAAGGTCATTAATTTGGACTTGGATGATTAACTGTGAGGGATTTGGATGCTTATATTGTTAAAATTTATGAAAAAGAGCCAGTTTCTGATCATGTTCGCTGAAACTGCCAAATCCATGAAATTTGTTAAAAAAATGTTAGTTTAGAAAGTTTGAAAAGAGCCAGGGTTTTAGATCCTGGATATTCAAAACATTGTTAGTTATAAATGTTTGAGTGTTGCAGATAAGATTCCAGATTACGATCCCGACAGCTGAGACTAAGGGGGAGTCTGAAGACAAGCTCGAAGCAAGGGGGAGTTTGTAACCAGAAAGCAAGGTGTCGATCCCTAAAAGCACGGAAGCTTGAAGAAAGGAGGAGCCTGAGAAAAGATAGAAGCTGATCAATGAGGAATGATTGATGGATGCTTACAATGTTAGACAATTTGGTAAGAGTTTGAAGACTGATCAAGACTGAAGAGGTGTCATGCTAAAGATTAGACACTGAAGACTTCGTCAACATCCAAGGGGGAGTCTGTTAGTGCACTATGTCTGTTGACTTTGTCTTGCATCAAGTAATGTAATAGGATAGGATAAATCAGTGCTCGGTTGCTAGAAACTAGGATTTGTGTGTTTGTGAGTGATTTCACTTGAAATAGCCAAAGGCTATTTCAAACGGAATTAGCAACACTATATATAGAGGAGCATAGAGTGTCATTTGACACGGAATTAACTTTTCTGATTTGGTACCGAAGTGCTGCCAAATTGTCTCCAGGTTGTAAATTGCTGTTAGATCAATAATAGAGACATTTAAATTGAATCGAGCGTCCGTTTCATTGATTCCGCCTTTGATTCGGATCCAAAACTCTTCTGAACGACTCATTCAGGTCGCACAACGATCCTACAATATATATATATATATATATATATATATATATATATATATATATATATATATATATATATATATATATATATATATATATATATATATAAGTCCCTTTTAGTTTAAGAAAACACTAGTGAGTTTTTAACTTAAACTTTTCCATCAAAAATATGTACAATCATGATTAAGTGTTCTAATCACATTTTTGGTTTTGTTAATCACACTTTAATCATCCAAAACTCAACAAGGTCACCAAAGATCATTAAACATGAAATTACATATTTTATCAACATCAAGTTTCATGAACTTTATTCATATGATTTGTTAAGATCTTCAAAAATAACCATTTCTTTTTATATTCATCCTTTATTTCACCAAGTTTATATAAACCATAATATATACTTTTCCCAAGATTAAAACCATGAACATGTATTTTTATTATTTACATAAACTTTATACTTTTAAAAATCATTTTAAGATCATATTAAAGTTCATGATGCTTCATGTTTGTAGATCTTGCTAGATCTAAACATATACATGTTTATATCTTACTTTTAACCATAATCTCGCAAGATCTCTTGTCTAAACATAATCAACAACATTATTACCACTAAAATACACCACAAGTTCATCACAATAACAAGTATATTATATAGATTATAGTGTTTTGTTTAGGGTTTCATATATTTTAAATGTGAGCTTCAAGATGATCAAATTGTACATCTATAAACTACATGTATTAAATAACTTAAAATGGTTAGATGGTGCTTACTACTAGCACTTAGTCTAGGGATGAACTTAGATGATGAAGATGAAGATAGTGAGAAGATGAGAAAGTTCCACACTTGAGAACAATACTTCTTGAAAGTTTCCAATGCTTGAGAGTATCTTAGATCATTTTCAAAGCACCTTAGAGAACAACTGAATTGTTTGTTGAGTTTTTATAACACCCCAAAAAGTTAATTGTGTAATTGTATTAAGTTAACTAGAAACATAACCTAGTTAAGTTGTATGTAAAATGCTAACTTAAGAATGACTAATACCTAAATAAAAACAAATGCATAAGTGGAGGGGCTGAATATGAAAAATGGAAAGTAGGTTTATTAAAAATAAAATTAACACCCAAAAACACACACTTTTGTGTGTCTGGGTCGATCAAAGCAGGGAGAAGAAAGGGGGAAACCTCTTTGATCTAAATCAGAGAAATTGAAAGGAAAATCAAGGCCAGGCTAATGCATTAACCCGAATTACAGATCATCTAAGTTGTTTATTAAAGTGGTAAGTCAAATTTCTTGAATTGATGATTTGTAGAAAAGTGGGTTTCGACCCCCCTATGAGTTCATGTGAGAAATTGTGTAGTTTTAAGTTAGAATGAAGCTATAGAACGAGAATTATGCTTAATTTTGGTCATTGAATGATTTAGAGTAAAAACCCACTTGATGTAGTACTAAGATGTATAAGATGATCATGTAAATGCAAATGGGAGTAATCTTGATATAAGATCTTGTAAGTAATAGTGAAATTCTAAATAAATTGATGTAGAATGAAAAATATATTTGAATTTTGTGAATATGATAATCCATGACATGAACTAGTAACAAGAAGCTTAGAATACTTGTACTTTATGCTTTGTTGGTGATATGCACACCAAGTGTTTGATGAAATGCCTTAGTTAACAAATACAGCAATTTTGACCTCAAACCATACATAACGATCATGTTTTGAATGTGTAAATGAGATATGTGTTAAGTTCTTAGGATCTCTAATCAAAGAATGTATGAAAGTAAGTATAAGATATGAAATCTAAGTATAAACGGTTAGGTATAGGTATAAAGGAAGAAGGTTCGAGCCACTCGAAGCAACAAGGGAATCAAGACCAAGGTACGTCATTTGTACATTTTAAATTTTAGTAAAGGTGTCTTTATGTCTTAGATTGCAAAGTTGATTGCTTATTGAATCAAGTGATTTGTTATATAATTATGAAGTCGAATTAATCTGAACTTGTTAATTCACTAGAAGGGTATGTTAGTTGTAGGTTGTGATGATGATTTGTTGTAGACGAGTCAAACCGTTGATATGTGATTATTGAGAATGAGTTGTTAATGTAACACCCCGAAAACGGGTTTGGTAATCAAACCACGTTAATACTAAAAGACGGGTAAATTACCGTTAGTGGTAAAATTAACCCGGTGAATATTAGGATTTTAAATTAATAAACCTAATATTAAATAAAAATAGTATAAAGGCTTTTGTTGAAATAATGTTTATAGAAGGCCCGAGTTAACGGGACTCAAAATAAACTTAGTCACAATTTCCCCAGACTCACTGAGTTAACTAGTAATGTTTAACCTAGTTAATAAATGAGAACATTGATATTAAAATAAATAGGTTGTGGCCTACTTAATAATGAACCAAACACGAGAGGTTAAAGTGGGATAACCTGGAAGGTTATTTAAACAAATTAAAACACAAACACACACATACGTGTGTGTTCTAGATCGAGCAGGGGAAGCTCCCCATGGAGCCAAACCCTAACCTTCAACAAATCCATCCGATTGAAGGGCCAAACAAAGCTCAAATTCACAACCAAACGTGAATTAACGATCACCCGAACAAGAGGATCATAAGGTATGTAAAATCTTGATGATTCGTGAAGTTGTAAAATTGGATAATCATCCTAATCGCAAATTAGGCGTGGATTAGAGAAGCTATGGCTAGATTAGTGATGTATACTTGCTTAGGAACAAAATCCTAAGTGAAAATCATACATAACATGCTATGAATTAAAGGATTGGATGATTTACCACACTAGGTTAAGTGGGTTTTAATTGTAGGAAGAACTTGATGATATAATTGTGTTTAGGATCATCATATACGATTGTAATCAAGAAATACTTGAACAAAATAGTGTGTTCAAGTACATGATCATACTTACTAGGAAATGGGTTTGTATGATAAAATGAAAATGATGATATATTCTTGATTAGAATGATGTTTAATATCATCACTTGTTAAAATGATTAAACCGGTAACATAAGAATGATGCTTATCGGATAATTGATAAAGTATATGATCGAATGATAAATTCGACATAAGAAGCGTAGGATGGAATAGTCGTAAATGATTATCACTAATTTAACCATCTTACAATTTCAATGATAGTTTGACGCTTGGCAAGCTAGGAGGAAGCTTGGGAAGGAAGCGGGTCAAACGAATCCAAGAAGAAGAAAAAGCATAATCCGGATGCAAGGTAAATATAGCTTACACTAGTCCTATATTCTAGAGTATTCTCTTATCATATTAACTACAGATAAGATAAATACATAATTGAGAAATGACGTTCCGGAGTGTAGGCGTACGGAACAAGATAACTGAATAAGAAAAGAAACCATATTGATGGTTAAAAAGTAGCTAAATCAGTAATTCGATCATAATATGATCGAATGGAAAATGAACTTTTAATGGTTACCTAATACGGTAACCCAAAACAAATAATAAGGGTAAAACGGTAATTTGGTCACTCGTTGACAATAACTGTTGGTCTTGAAAGACACTTATTTCGTAAGCCTTAATAGGCCAAAAAGCGTTAAGAAGTGATTTATAATTAAAATGACCGCGCGGTGTAAACCAGAGCGAGTCGTGTAGACGAGATGGCAATACACTTCATCTCGCCAATATAATCGGTCATTTAGACCAAACGGGTCAAAAGGGGAAAATATCACCCTTTGACAATATCGACTAACGGTTTGTCGAGTTGTATGATTATAGGAATAAATATCGAGTGGATATTTACGTCGCTATTTTCTAGCGGCTACTAAAGCAAGGTATTGAAATGGGTCAATATAATGATCCGAGCCAGGTACGCATAATAGAATAACTCTCATTTAAGACATAAAGTTTCATGAGAGTTAAACGGAGTTTAAAATAGACATTTGGTTACTTTGTTAGGTAAACTGAATGTTATAAATGTTAGTCATTACGTTTGGAAAGCATTTTGACTTTCCAAACAAAATCATAGCTAAAAAGAAGGTTTGTGAGTTAAAGAAGTTTACAAAAGTCCCTCATCGTTAATGAAGGGCTAAAATGGACCAAAACGCCCTTATAAGTTAAGCTAAAAAGAAGATTTGTGAGTTAAAGAAGTTTACAAAAGTCCCTCATCGTTCCTTAAAGGTTGTTTGGAAACAAGTTTTATGATTAGATAAATACTTAGAATAAGTTTAGAAATCGAAAACTGTAAATCTTTAGTCAAATGGCTCTATTTGTGTGACAACCCTCATGATTACATGTATCCGTACGATTAATTAATATTAAATTGTGCTTAATGACTGTGCTGAATTACTTAACTGCTTTCTGATTACTGCGTCATATTTACATGTGCTTTTTAGCATACTAGTCTTGTGCAGAAAAAATGACTAAATGGTCCTGAATGTTTTCCTAAGTGTTGGGAATTAGTAGTGACAAAAGGTTACACAAAAGACACTATATGGAATAACTTAGCACTTTAACGGAACGGTATCTAACCGAACAACCGGACATTACCCGGAACACCAAAATATTACTAGAAACATTGTCTTATTATTTCTTGGCTAGTTATGATCCCCGTACACCATAACACCCACTAGATATCAACTAAACTAAAACATGTAAGTATATACTTGGAATTTAACTATTAGTTACAAACTTACCATGAAAATGTTACAATTAACCCCCCCCCTATGTATTACGGTCCAAGGGACCCACCCAATTTCACCACCTTACCTCCAAGATTACAATCTAATATTTTATTTGATCTTTGCTTGATTTCTTGTACAAAATATTAGATTGTGATCATTACAAGTATGGTGTGCAAGATCACCATATCACTCCATACCTTCTCAAGATCACCCCACTCTCTCACTCATCTCACTCTCTCCCTCTCAGCTCACTTACAACCGCCACCACCACCACCTTATAACCACCATACTCATCCATTTTCAAGCTCCATTCATGTGTTAGAAGGTGCTTTGTGAAGTTTGAAGCTTGTGGAACACCAAGGAGCTCACTTACTTGCTTTTCACACCACTTTCATCATCTTTTTCACTAGAGATCTTCCCTAGCCTTTGAGCTATGTTTACTTCTCTTTTGTTGGTTAAAAGGATGTAGTATGTTGATTATAACAAGAACACTAAAGAACATGAAACAAAAGTTTAAACATAAAGTTTACATAAAGATGAAACATGATGAAATAATGCTAGTATAATGTTGTTTGATATATGTTGATGCTTGCTTGTTGATTACTAGAAATATGTTGTTGATCATTATATGAAACTTGTTAACTTATGATTAAAAACATGATTTAACAAGTAGGAGGTGATTAGGGGTTTACATAAAAGAATCACCTCCATATTTAGACATGAACTTGGTGACAAAATGATTTCTTGTAAAATAAGAAACAAAGTGATCTAGTGATCTTGTAGATCTAAAACTTGTGAATGATTTTCCTAAATAAACCAAGTTTAAAAGACGGTTTTGAAAGATCATGATCCATACACTATTTTTGGAAATAAAGTAAGTATATGGATACTAGTGACACATGAAAATGTTGTAAATAAATATTTTTGTAAAATATGTTCACAAGTTGTGAACATCTAAAAATCCTGAGAATGAGATTTTAAATAAAGTAAACACACTTTGGAGGGTAACTAAACCCACTATGTGACAACTGTCACTTTTCCGTACATTCCGTACACTAATTGAACAGTAATCTATGCTTAAATAATTGTGCATGATCTAGTTTACAAGACAAATGAATTATTGATTACTGTTATATACATACAATGGCATTTCATGATACAAGACTTTATTCTTTGCTACATGCAACACGAGATAGTTCTAATGATACACAGAACAGAATTGGCACCGTTACCAGACAAATAAATTTCTGAATTCCATGCAAGTGAATTCATGCACGTTTTATACTACAAGAATTACTTTATGACAGCGTTGCGTCAGAAATACTAGTAAACTCACCGGTAAGACACAATGTGTCAACAGAACTGCAGAAAGCAGTCAGACATTAGAATTGAGGCCTAGGTGTAGGTCCAACGACAAGAATACATTAAAACCCAAGAGTACATACAAGGGTTTACATATATACCATCCGGAAGCTAAAATACGCACTAACAAGCACCCGAAACGCACTTTAAGTGCAGAATTTACTTAAATTCAGCTATAATCAGCATTATGACACTGAAATATTATGCAGAAATTATGATTTATCATCCAGAATACTTCCCTAAGTGTCGGGAATTGAAAGTGTCACAAAAGAATACTTAAAAGACACTAAATGGTGCAAGTTAGCACTTTAACGAACCGGTGTCTAACCGAACAACCGGACATTACCCAGAACATAAAAATGTTACTAGAAGCATTATTTTAATGTTTCTGAGCTAGTTATGGTCCCCGTACACCATAACACCCACTAGATATCCACTAACTAAGACATGTAACCAAATACTTGGAATTAAACTAACATTTACCAATTACCATGAGAGTTTACACTTTACCCCCCCCCCCCCTTCCCAAAGTGGACGGCCCATATGAGTGGCCCCACTCTAAGATCACATAAGCTTCATAATCTTCCCTAATCCTTCTCAAAGATTTGTGTAAGGATATGTTAGGTACTTTGTAGACACAATACACATTGGGTAAGGAGTTTAAATGGTTATAAAAGAAACACTAGTTCACTTCATCTTCAACAACACATACACCCTCCTCCCCTCACCCTTGCTCTCGGCCGACCTCTTCCCTCACACGACCACCATTTTCGTTTCAAACTCAAGCATTCCAAGTGCATCCCGAGGTGTAAGAAGCAATATTAGGAGGTGTGGAGCTCTTGGAACTTCAAGGACCTCTTTCATTTGCTTTTATCCACTTCATTTACCCTCTTGATCATCCCTAGCTTTGTGCTAGTGGTAAGGACTTTGATCTTGCTAGTTTACATCTATTCTAAGTGGTTAATGATGAATCATGCTCAAAAACATCAAGAACACTAATGAATCATAAGAAGTAAACTTGAACATAAGCTTTAAATGTGAAGAAAACTTGATGTACATGAGTTGTTATGCTTGATGGTTATTGTTTGTTGATAGAAATGATGTTGATCATCATGTAATCTTGCTAGATCATGATTAAAAACATAATCTAGCAAGATGAGAGGATGAACATGTTAAAGGTTATGGATCACCCTCACTAAAGTCATGAACTTGAATGAATATAATGTTTCTTGAAAAATAATGATCAAAATATGTTGTGAATCATATAGATCTAAATATTTCAAGTATGATTGTCCAAGAAACCAAGTTAAAAATACAAGTTTTACTTAATCTTGGGTCTTAAACAAATAAACCTTATTTTTGGTGGTTAATAAAGTAAGGATACACATGTGTAACAAGAAAAATACATGAAGTATTTTTAGAAAACATGAACATAAGTTGTAAAGAACCATATTCTCTAAAAATGGAGTTTTTAAAGAAGCAACCACACTTTAAAGGGGAACAAGACTTACTAAATACACTAGTAAGTTACTACACATTTTTATAAATTTTCAAGTTCATGAAATAGAGAGATTAATGTATATTGTTGATGATTGTTGTTGAAATTGATTGATGATGATTTTAAAAGAAAATAAACACACGTTTGAAAACATGGGAAACCTCCATTTTTAGGGGAACCTCTGTTAAAATTTCTATAAATTTTGACGCTTAGAAAAATATAAGTTTCGAGGAACTTATTCCCTAAAAATGTACCTAAAAGCATTTACCAAGGTTTCCCTAACTTTTGTGTTAAGAAATAATGATTTCTTCAAGCTTAAAATTTATATTAAGTATGTATATTTTTGAGGAAAATATATGTATTTATTGGTCACCAAATTTTGTGCTAAGTGTATATAGTATGTAATATACATGATAGTGTATTTTGACTTGAAAATACACTAAATACTCTTGAGAAGTAAAAACACAAAAATACACATACAACATACAAGATACATAATTCGGGTGCAAAATACAAGAAACTTATATATATTTTTGAGAAAATAATATAAGTAAGACACTTAGTTAAAAATAAAATATTTTTAACACAAGAAGACATATATAAAAGATGGTGACTTGTACTTGTGCGATACAAGTCTAGTGACTAACGATAATAAAACACGTTTAGGTCACGACGCTCTATAAGCAAAATCCGGTGAAGTTTACGACGCAGGAACGCAAAGTTGTGAGTTCATGCTCCCCCTTTTCTTTAACTGTTTTTGGTTTTATAACTCTCGGGGGTGAAATACATTGTACTGAATGTTTACAAGAAAGTTCGTGTCCCCACTTTTAAAACTTGGGGTGAACACATGAAAATTGATACTTGGTATAATAAACGAGAATTGATATGATGAATGCATAAACAAGAAGCACTCTTGGTGAGAACGAGTACCAAGTATGATGCGTTTTAAGAAATGACATATGAAATGCCTATGAAAGGCCTATGAAATACAATACTAGATCATGTGAGCTTAGACTTAATATTGAAATGCCATAAATGCTTGGTGAAAACTAGTACCAAGTTGTAAATACATAATTAGGGACGAGGGTTAGATCTAACGGGTACGGCCGAACCCCACTCATGGTCATAACTAGTACCTAGTAGTGCTTCGGAGTCCCAGTCGAGGTTAATGTTAATCGACACAGTCGAGGGTAATCGACACAGTCAAGGGAAATTGACACAGTCGAGGTTAATCGACACAGTCGAGGAAAATCGACAAGGATATGAGCCATCACGAGTGCTCCCTATGAGCTATTACGAATGCTCCCTAGGAGTCATAACAAGTACTCCCCATGTCCTCACATGCCTTAAAGTCTCTCAAAGATTCACAAGAATACTTTATTGGTACAAGATTTGTACCACAAGAATACGTTATTGGTACAAGAATTGTATCACAAGAATACTTTATTTTACAAGAATACACAAGAATACTTTATTTATACAAGATACATACCATGTTTCATACAAGGTATGCAAAACGCATGAACTCGCTCAACTTTTGTTGATGTTTTCCAAAATTACATGTATTTCAGGTGACAGGATGGATCTTGGGCGCGAGTGTCGTAACTAGAAGTAGACTTCAAGTTTAGATGTCATCCACTTTTGTTGAATTGTAACCTAGACGAAGGTTGTGTTTATAAAACTTAAATAACAAGTGTTTGTAATACTCCAATTTTCATAAATGGATGAACATCGTTTTGATCATGTAGTTGTTTATTACGATTGAATGCAATGATATTAAACCAGTCACACATCATACGCTTCCGTAAAAGACAGGGTATGACAGTTTGGTATCAGAGCTTCGATTGTAGTGAACTAGGATTCCTTCTCGAGTCTAGACTACAATCACTAGAGTTCTCTCACGAAAACATTTTACAAAAAGGTTGTCATTGCATTCACGTAAGCGCCAAGATCCACGAGTCAAACACTTTTCAAAAAGAGACAAGGCAAGGACATTAGTAGGGAATACCCTCAAGATAAGGTGCCAACTAAGGCATAGTCTACACAAGTTAGACTTGCCAAAAATAAAATACACACTTGGTGACCACTAGTACCAAGTAGTGTCTTTGTCGTAAATCGACAACTAGAAAAATGACCCCCCCCCCCCAAAAAACGAGAGTTATACGTGATATAATGCATCAAATTGCTTGTTTATGCTAAGTAGCATATTTGTTATTGATATACATATATACAAATAAGTGTACGGAATGATTATTGACGTGAACAAGATACTGTCGACTCCGACTCCTATTACTGTACGTAACTCGCACGATGAAGCTATGGACCTCGCGTTCATTGCAAAGCTCATAGCTAGAGTGGTTACCAGACAAGATTTTGAGCTTGCTTCCGTAGGAGATGGCTGTTCTTCCCCCTCGATCGTGAAGGTGCCTGACTACGGTGATGATGACGAGGCAGAGGCGGCAACCTTGAATGAATTCTTAATCAGCAGGACGAGATCCCTGCGGCTTTTGTGAAGCGAGATTTACGACATACTTGACCAGAAAAGGAAGATGAAGTATTCATCTTGAAGGTGCCCCTCCAACTACTAGGAATTCTCTTTATTCCTATTTCATTTAATCATCGTGCCTATACGCGCGTAACGATAACGAGTGTTAGCGCGTGGACCACCGCAAAGGTCCTTTCCATGACAGAGGTATAAGGACAGTAGTGTCCCCTCCTTGATTGATCATCTGCTTGGACGAGAGAACATTTGGGGTAACTGTGCAAGACAATTTATTATTACGGGGGCCCAAATAATAACGACTTGTAGTGCACAGGAATTCTAGTGGACTCTGCGGGTCAAGCTAATGAAAATCACACAAAATTAATCTGTAGATGTTCACACCTTCATCTGGTAGAACAATACATAGATCTGTGCTTTAGCACAATTTAAAGTAGGAACCCTGTCTTAGCCTACTTCGTGACTGACACTTCTACCTGTATACGAGACGTTTGAGAACCAATAAGCGAGTGAAGATGGATAACATTCGAAAAGATTCAGCGACGTTACACTCTCTATCACCTCTACACGAACAACCCCATCACTGGGAAAATATATACATCAATAAAGCTAATATAACAGGAAATAACCGAAACCTAAATGACCGAGGCGATGTAACCTCGAGTCCATTTTTCCATTACAAACAATAAGCCAAGTTGGCAAGCCTATGTGAAGGCTCAGTAATTGTTTCCTCGCTCATACATTGATTATGTATACATTTGAAATTGGGTGATTACATGATGGCATATGGTACTATGTACCTCATAGACAATTGGGGAATATTGTCTAACCTACTTCATACCATTTTGACAGAAGAGAATGCCACCCAGACGTGACACAAACACCAGTTGTTACCAAGGACAGAAGCCGAGCTTCAAGAGCGAATCTCACAGGCGATTGCTCTACATGAAGCCCTCCGCTCTCAACACAACGGTGGCACTACCAAAAATAACCCTTCAACTGGCTGCCCTTATAAACAATTCCTGGACTGCAAGCCATTGAATTTTGATGGCACAGGAGGTGTCGTTGCATTTGTTCGTTGGTCAGAAAAGACTGACTCCATTCTAAGAATGAGTAATTGTTCACCTCAACAGAGTGTTACCTATATCTCAAGGTTGTTCTTAGATGGCACACTCTCCTGGTGGAACCTTCATGTTCAAACCCTTGGTGCAGATGCTGCTTATGCACTGAGCTGGGACGAGCTCAAAGAAATGACGGAAAAGAAATACTGTTCTAGGGCTGAAATCCAGAAGCTTGAGGTAGAGTTCTGGAATTTGAAAATGGACGGACCGAAGATTCCTGAATACGTCCAAGGATTTCACGACTTGTCTAGGGTCCTCCCCTACTTAGTCAAGCCAGAATTCAAGAGAATTGAACGATTCATTTGGGGACTTGCACCTCAGACCAGAAGCTTGGTTACTACCTCAAGGCCTCCAACTATCACAGAGGCTATCGATTTAAGCGTTACACTTACTGAAGAAGCTCTACGTGCGGGAAAATTTTCGGAATCTGAGGATAACAAGAAAGAGACTCATGTGGAGTCATCAGGCAATAAAAAAGGAAGTCTTCGAACCTAAAGGTGGGCACACAAGTCAGCTATGGAAGCTCTAAAGCAAACAAAAGAAAGAAAGTGAATCTGCCACATAGCAGGAAAACTGATGGAGCCATTAATAAGGCTGGTGGTAAAGTTTACTCGGGGACTAAGCCGAGGTGCGGGGAATGCAATTTTCACCATGAAGGTCGATGTCTGAGGTCTAAGTGCGGAAAGTGTGGAAAAGAAGGGCACAACAAGGACGCCTGTTGGGCGAAGGACCCATATGGAAGAAATAAGAGAATACCAGGTTGCTACAGATGTGGTGAAGCAGGGCACTTTAGGAAAGATTGCCATGGAAAGAAACAAGCAAGGAAGGGTTTTCACGATCGAAACTCGTGAAGCACGCCAGGATCCAGATGCGGTTACGGGTACGTTCCCTATTAACCAACCTAATGCATCTGCTTTTAATTAATACTGGCATCAACTTTAAATGCTTAGAACTTAAGAAACTGCTTGGCCTAGTAAAATAGACGTCCTGTAATCTTTAGAAATGGGCATATAGAAGGCTAGTTTAAGCAGACGAAGCAATTAAGGATTGTATTTAGGGACTCAGAAGGCAAGAACCTTCTACTACCATTGACTTGAGAAGTCAAGATACGATAGCCGGCATGGATTGGATATCCAAGTATAGAGCCTGAGAACGTCCCCGTTATGGAAGAAGCTCCAGTAGCCTTTTCTGAAGACTTGCCAGGATTACCTCCAAGCGATAAGAGGAACCACGTGTCAGGAGCGGCACCAGTACCGAATGACACCATACCGACTAGCCTTGTCCGCGAAGCTTGAGCTTCCGGTATAACTACAAGAGCTGCTAGACAGAAGGAATTAAAGACGTGACATCCTTAGTTAAGGACATGAGAAGGAAATTGACAGTTTCCATTTTGCATAAATTCCAGAGAATTGCGAATCAGAATCCTTTGCCAAGGACTGATAACATGAACAGACAAATCGTCAGGTTATAGTTACCACTCAAAGACCAACTTGAGGGCAAGATGTCCTCCACCGTGAATACAAGGAGGAAATACCCTAAAATGACCTTTAGGACTCGCTTCGAACATTACGAGTTCCTTGTCGTACCATTCGGCTTAACACATACATCGACAATGTTCATGGACCTCATGAATCGAACGTGTAATCCATACTTGGATAGATCATGATTACATTTATTGACTACATTCTTATATGGCCAACGACCAAGGGAGGTCATGAGCAACAGCTGCAATTTACATTGCAACTCTTAGAGAAAAGAATAGTTATGTGCTATGATGACGAAAAGTGGATTTCGAATTCGCAAAGCAAAAATTTTAAGATACATGGCGGATAAAAACGAGATTCATGTCAACCCTGCAACCAAGAGCTAAGGAGCTAGAGTTGCAATTATGTGACGCTTCTCGACAAAGTCTCGATTGTACGTCGATGAAACGAGGCCGCAACATTGCATACGCGGCACATTGATTAAGGAATCATAAGAAGAAACCTTGAGCTAGATACAGTAATTGCGCGCCGCAAAATTGACGTCATTACCTGAAAGAAAACGCTGCACGATCTTTACTGATCACAAGGGTTGCAGAACACCGTTGATCATAAAAACTTGAATACAAACGAAGATGGACTAATCTACTGAACGATGCAGATTGCATGAACATGATACGTATTTGTGTGATAAACTTTGAGGAAAAGTTGGAACACTCACTTGCCCTTAGTGGAGTCTTCCTACAACAGTATTTATCACACCGCCGTTTAAACCGCTTCGTGTGAAGCTTTAGATGGAACATAATAAATCGATCCCCATCATGTTGATCAGAGACCGGGAATAAACAATCTACCGACCCGCGTTGGTTCGGGAAAAACTAGAGGCAAGGTCGTTCAGATATATGATCATATCGAGACAGCCATGGAATACAGAAAGATTGCGCCGATGAGCGGCAGAAATCGTAAGAATTTGAGACAAGAAGTAAGACTTTAATGGGAGCCTCGCCTAGAGAAGGCGTAGTGTGATTTGGAAAACGAAAAGGTTGAATCCCCCGGTGTAGGGATCAGAACCATTGCGCACAAGATGAAACTTCCAGAAAAAGATCAGTAGTGATCGTGACGCATTCATGTGTCTAGTCTTTAGAGGAGTCTGACTCAAGGAACAGCTGTTGTTCCCATAATTAAGATTCACGTCAATGACAAACGACAAGAATTACTATAGAACCTGATAAGGTTTTGGACCAAGAGTCCTCAATACTATAGAAACCTGTTAAGGTTACGGACCAAGAGTCCACAAGATACAGAAAAGACATGATTGATTTACTTGAGTATGATAGAATCCATAACATGACCCAGAGATTACATGGGAACATGAAGACAAATCATGAACTAAATGACAATATTTGATTCACAACTCCCCTACGACGATGGCATCGCTTGAATTTCGGGACGAAATTCTTTTAACGGGGGGAGACTGTGACAACTGTCAATTTTCCGTACATTTCGTACACTAATTGAACAGTAATCTGTGCTTAAATAATTGTGCATGATCTAGTTTACAAGACAAATGAATTATTGATTACTGTTATATACATACAATGGCATTTCATGATACAAGACTTTATTCGTTGCAACATGCAACACGAGATAGTTCTAATGATACACAGAACAGAATTGGCACCGTTACCAGACAAATAAATTTCTGAATTCCATACAAGTGAATTCATGCACGTTTTATACTACAAGAATTACTTTATGATAGCGTTGCGTCAGAAATACTAGTAAACTCACCGGTAAGACACAATGTGTCAACAGAACTGCAGAAAGCAGTCAGACATTAGAATTGAGGCCTAGGTGTAGGTCCAACGACAAGAATACATTAAAACCCAAGAGTACATACAAGGGTTTACATATATACCATCCGGAAGCTAAAATACGCACTAAAAAGCACCTGAAACGCACTTTAAGTGCAGAATTTATTTAAATTCAGCTATAATCAGCATTATGACACTGAAATATTATGCAGAAATTATGATTTATCATCCAGAATATTTCCCTAAGTGTCGGGAATTGAAAGTGTCACAAAAGAATACTTAAAAGACACTAAACGGTGCAAGTTAGCACTTTAACGAACCGGTGTCTAACCGAACAACCGGACATTACCCGGAACATAAAAATATTACTAGAAACATTATTTTAACGTTTCTGAGCTAGTTATAGTCCCCGTACACCATGACACCCACTAGATATCCACTAACTAAGACATGTAACCAAATACTTGGAATTAAACTAACATTTACCAATTACCATGAGAGTTTACACTTTACCCCACCCCCCTTCTCAAAGTGGACGGCCCATATGAGTGGCCCCACTCTAAGATCACATAAGCTTCATAATCTTCCCTAATCCTTCTTAAAGATTTGTGTAAGGATATGTTGGGTACTTTGTAGACACAATACACATTGGGTAAGGAGTTTAAATGGTTATAAAAGAAACACTAGTTCACTTCATCTTCAACAACACATACACCCTCCTCCCCTCACCCTTGCTCTCGGCCGACCTCCTCCCTCACACCACCACCATTTCGTTTCAAACTCAAGCATTCCAAGTGCATCCCGAGGTGTAAGAAGCAAGATTAGGAGGTGTGGAGCTCTTGGAACTTCAAGGACCTCTTTCATTTGCTTTTATCCACTTCATTTACCCTCTTGATCATCCCTAGCTTTGTGCTAGTGGTAAGGACTTTGATCTTGCTAGTTTACATCTATTCTAAGTGGTTAATGATGAATCATGTTCAAAAACATCAAGAACACTAATGAATCATAAGAAGTAAACTTGAACATAAGCTTTAAATGTGAAGAAAACTTGATGTAGATGAGTTGTTATGCTTGATGGTTATTGTTTGTTGATAGAAATGATGTTGATCATCATGTAATCTTGCTAGATCATGATTAAAAACATAATCTAGCAAGATGAGAGGATGAACATGTTAAAGGTTATGGATCACCCTCACTAAAGTCATGAACTTGAATGAATATAATGTTTCTTGAAAAATAATGATCAAAATATGTTGTGAATCATATAGATCTAAATATTTCAAGTATGATTGTCCAAGAAACCAAGTTAAAAATACAAGTTTTACTTAATCTTGGGTCTTAAACAAATAAACCTTATTTTTGGTGGTTAATAAAGTAAGGATACACATGTGTAACAAGAAAAATACATGAAGAAGTATTTTTAGAAAACATGAACATAAGTTGTAAAGAACCATATTCTCTAAAAATGGAGTTTTTAAAGAAGCAACCACACTTTAAAGGGGAACAAGACTTACTAAATACACTAGTAAGTTACTACACATTTTTATAAATTTTCAAGTTCATGAAATAGAGAAATTAATGTATATTGTTGATGATTGTTGTTGAAATTGATTGATGATGATTTTAAAAGAAAATAAACACATGTTTGAAAACATGGGAAACCCCCATTTTTAGGGGAAACTCTGTCAAAATTTCTATAAATTTTGACACTTAGAAAAATATAAGTTTCGAGGAACTTATTCCCTAAAAATGTACCTAAAAGCATTTACCAAGGTTTCCCTAACTTTTGTGTTAAGAAATAATGATTTCTTCAAGCTTAAAATTTATATTAAGTATGTATATTTTTGAGGAAAATATATGTATTTATTGGTCACCAAATTTTGTGCTAAGTGTATGTAGTATGTAATATACATGATAGTGTATTTGGACTTGAAAATACACTAAATACTCTTGAGAAGTAAAAACACAAAAATACACATACAACATACAAGATACATAATTCGGGTCCAAATACAAGAAACTTATATATATTTTTGAGAAAATAATATAAGTAATACACTTAGTTAAAAATATAAAGTATTTTTAACACAAGAAGACATATATAAAAGATGGTGACTTGTACTTGTGCGATTCAAATCTAGTGACTAACGATAATAAAACACGTTTAGGTCACGACGCTCTATAAGCAAAATCCGGTGAAGTTTACGACGCAGGAACGCAAAGTTGTGAGTTCATTCTCCCCCTTTTCTTTAACTGTTTTTGGTTTTATAACTCTCGGGGGTGAAATACATGTTACTGAATGCTTACAAGAAAGTTCGTGTCCCCACTTTTAAAACTTGGGGCGAACACATGAAAATTGATACTTGATATAATAAACGAGAATTGATACTTGATATAATAAACGAGAATTGATATGATGAATGCATAAACAAGAAGCACTCTTGGTGAGAACGAGTACCAAGTATGATGCTTTTTAAGAAATGACATATGAAATGCCTATGAAAGGCCTATGAAATACAATACTAGATCATGTGAGCTTAGACTTATTATTGAAATGCCATAAATGCTTGGTGAAAACTAGCACCAAGTTGTAAATACATAATTAGGGACGAGGGTTAGATCTAACGGGTACGGCCGAACCCCACTCATGGTCATAACTAGTACCTAGTAGTGCTTCGGAGACCCAGTCGAGGTTAATCGACACAGTCGAGGGTAATCGACACAGTCGAGGTTAATCGACACAGTCGAGGAAAATTGACAAGGATATGAGCCATCACTAGTGCTCCCTATGAGCCATTACGAATGCTCCCTAGGAGTCATAACAAGTACTCCCCATGTCCTCACATGCCTTAAAGTCTCTCAAAGATTCACTAGAATACTTTATTGGTACAAGATTTGTACCACAAGTATACGTTATTGGTACAAGAATTGTATCACAAGAATACCTTATTTTACAAGAATACACAAGAATACTTTATTTATACAAGATACATACCATGTTTCATACAAGGTATGCAAAACGCATGAACTCGCTCAACTTTTGTTGATGTTTTCCAAAATTACATGTATTTCAGGTGACAGGATGGATCTTGGGCGCGGGTGTCGTAACTAGAAGTAGACTTCAAGTTTAGATGTCATCCACTTTTGTTGAATTGTAACCTAGACGAAGGTTGTGTTTTTAAAACTTAAATAACAAGTGTTTGTAATACTCCAATTTTCATAAATGGATGAACATCGTTTTGATCATGTAGTTGTTTATTACGATTGAATGCAATGATATTAAACCAGTCACACATCATACGCTTCCGCAAAAGACAGGGTGTGACAGTTTGGTATCAGAGCTTCGATTGTAGTGAACTAGGATTCCTTCTTGAGTCTAGACTACAATCACTAGAGTTCTCTCACGAAAACATTTTACAAAAAGGTTGTCATTGCATTCACGTAAGCGCCAAGATCCACGAGTCAAGCACTTTTCAAAAAGAGACAAGGCAAGGACATTAGTAGGGAATACCCTTAAGATAAGGTGCCAACTAAGGCATAGTCTACACAAGTTAGACTTGCCAAAAATAAAATACACTCTTGGAGCTTGCACAGGGAGGCGTGGTCGTTGTGGGACATGGACTGTCGAGTCCCATGTTAAACATTTAAACTTAAGAACTTATTACTTATGTTTTGGGTTTTACCTTTAATGCTTCCGCTGTTTAATTTGAACTTGATTAACTAGCTTTTGATCACCAATTATATTGTGTGGTTGGATTTTATCTATCTTAAATACATTGTTCAATATGATTGGTGGCTTGATCCTGGTCATGCCACGCCTCCAAGCGGTGATACTCCGCATGGTGGATTTTGGGGTGTGACAATTTGAGTTCTAGCCGTAAAATATCAATCCGAGGAGTAAAACTCGGATTATTTAGATCACCACATTAAATCCACCACAAATATAGTTGTGGTGGAAGATCTCTTGATAAGAAATGTGGAAATATAACGCTAGAAACGAATGAAAGCAATTCGTGCCTAAAATATGCTTAATTACCCTTAACGGGTCAAAATAAGCATATAAACGAAAATGGGATTAAATAGGTATTCAAACCCGTGAAATGAACCTAATATGATAGACAATATAGAAATTATGAGGTTCATGGGAATTTAGGATCAAATAAACATGTTTGTTTGATAAAATCACGAACGGGTCAAAATTTGGTAAAAAGGGTAATAAGCCGAAAACTGAAAAGTCTTAAATTTTGTTAATCCGGATGTTGTATTTTAACTCCATATGATGGAGGATCAATTTACGATCACGTAGGGAAAAGAATCGTGTAAAACGGATCTAAAACGAGAGAGTTATGCTCGTTTCCGTGGAAATTAGTGTGGCTGAGTTTATGCAGCTGCAAACAACAAACATTCTGTCAAAAACACACCCTCGCGCCGTGCGACAGGGTGGGGGAATTGTCGTCGCGGCCCGCGACGGGTGTCGCGTCACGCGACCGCCTTGTCATCATCCCGTCGCGGCACGCAACAGGTTAAATGTCCGAAAAATGTTGCTGTGTATTGTTTTGGGTCTTGAGAACTTGAAAAACACATTTTAAAAGTATCATAACTAACTCATTTCATGGTTTAATGAAATGTAGGTTGATTAGAGGTGCCGGAAGACGATCAAGCTCGATAAAGAACCGAACACAATCAAGAATTAAAGCTTCCGCGATTACTCTTTGTCGTCACTTTTAAAAGATGAATTGATATAGGTTATGTTGAAATGTTTTATCTTGTAAAATGTTTTAAAAAGCCCCAAATTTAAGTACATATTGAAATGGATAATACGCAATAGTAGACGATGTTTATAGGTAAATCGTATAAATGGACTAAGGGTCTTACAGTTAACATCCATCTTGAACGGGTCAAATAATTAGAACGAACCGTGAAAAAGTTTGTTATGTTGCGAATCCGTTGTAAACGGGTTAAAATAGAAAGAGTCTTATGAGGAAGAATGGATAAGTAATAGACTCATTCCAAATGAGTCATATGAGAAAGAATGGTGTAACCGAGTTGGTTACGCAAACAAGAAAGTCGAATTCAAGAATGGATTAGCCAAGTATGGTACAAAATTAAAGTGGCGAATATTAGTTCATCAAGTTCATTGAAGAATTAGTATAAATGTGAATGATATGCTAATGTTGTTATGTTGTGTTGGTTTTAGGTAAAACTCAAGTTTAGGTGCTTATGCTTCGCTCGGATCGAACACACTTTGAATGCCTTTCATGCGCTTCCGCAACTTTTGAAGTATCGCCAATGGGTCAAGATACTTTTGTTTAAATAAGTTATGTTTGGTAGTTAAAACTTTAAACTTGATGTGTTAAATCTTTTGTAAAATTTCTAGTTTGTAGTGGATGTTTAAAATGTTACGAATTTTGTTATGTCTTTTGGAATGCGTCGTAGAATTCGTTGTTTGATGGTTGTTAAAACAGGGAATTGTTCATAGTTCGAACGGGTCATGCCCGAATTTTGTTAAAAATAGTATGTTAATACTTATATTTCGAATAAAGAAATCTAGGTGTTACAGTTTTGAAAAGGGATGAGTGAAAGGGGGTGCTTGGGCCGTAGGTTAGAGTAAGAGAGAAGAGATTTTGTTCTAGGTTTTTGAAATGAGAAAGATGCAAGAATTAAGTGTGGTGGTGGCGTTTATAATTCTCCAAATCTTTCCTTAGTCAAACATATTTCCAAAGACCATACTTCATCATCATCTCAACATAAGGCAAAGGGCTTGTGGGGCCCCTTGGAGCCGTTTACTGGGTGTGGGGGGGGGGGGTAGAGTATGGTGGTTTGAATATAAAAAGGTTTAGACATGTGTTGTAATTCTAGGTCTTAGATATTTATGTATTTATGTTAATCTTGGATGATTAGGATGCTAATTGTAGTTTAGGGTGTTAAACATGCTTAACTAGTTCACGAGACTAGTTAATTTGGTGTTTGGATGCTAAAACCAACACTAGTTTCGTTATCGAATCGCTAACAAAAAATTTATGTAACTCGTATAGTAATATGTATATATGTATCCTTGAGATATTTTTCATATATTTGATGTTGTTTATGATAATTAACATCATTAATGGATCTTGTTATTACCATAGGATGCTGAATTTTGCTGTGTATTTGCTGAATTTGTTGTTTCATAGTTCGGATAGGACAATTTTAGTTTTTATGCATTTTTCCGGAAAGTATATAATATTACAAGTAATTTCCCATGCTAGGGTTTTGTATAAGTGTTTCCTTAGATATGCTTTCATATCAATTTTTAGTCGTTTCATGGAGTACTGGAACTCTCCTTGCATGAACAGTGTGTTCATATTGTTTACCAACGTAATCAGAAATAGTTTGTATCGTTTCGCGACGCGGCAAATACGACGATATGATATATAATGTAAATGTATGTCCTGGGATTGCTAGACTTTATGAGACTCAATCATACAAAAATTAAGTCTAATGCAGTTAATTAAATATGTAAACAGTGATTAAGTTATACGGAATTACCAGTTATTTTGCCAGTTGTCATACTTCGAAGCTATTCATGTTAACACCTAAGGCAAATTCCGCATCCTTGATTGCAATGGTGGGGCAAACCTCATCGAGAACATTGAGTCTATAAGGAGGGTTGGGAGTGACTCTGACATTATAGGCAAATCTGACATCGGTCGTGGACATGAGACATTTTTGGTTCATATGGAATGCCCCGCCTCAAATATCACCAACACATTTTCGGCTTAATACTAGTGGATGTGAGGAGAACTTCACATAGCTCAAATGAGAGAAGTACTAGGATGTGTGACCTCTTGAAAAGTCTCCACTAGAGCAACCAAAAACAAATGCATGATGTCTTGGTAAGCAAAACGGACAATATTGATAGTATGAGAGGCCATATATTATGGTTACCAAAATTATTATATTGTTATAACTTCTTTTGAATATAACTAGAATTAGTTTTATTTTGGTTTGTGGCTGTTGAGTCTTTAATATAATCACCATTTTGATGCCCAAATAATTAGATCGTGATTGCTCCTTTATGCATAACCACCACCTCATTCAGTACTAATTTTTTTTTTCATTTATCACAATTTTGAATCCTGATATTGTAAAATTTATTTTTTTAGGAAGTGTAAGAAGACTTAAAAGACATGATAAATGTACATGCACAAAATTTTCGAGGAAGAGTACTTGCTTCTGTTCAACTACAATTGTTCATTTCTTTCTCTCCATTCGTACTTTAGTTTTATCTCATTTCATTAGATTTTTTTTTTCTGAAGTAATTCAAAGTGCACAAACGTGTGAGGCATACGTATATATGCATTTTGAGAAATTTCGAAAGACTAATACCATAACGTTTTAAAAAATCTTAAATATATTGAAGTCAACATGCATAATGAGTCAACCTTTAAAATAAATTGTATAATGGTAAAAACGGCTCTCGTAGTTCTTAACATTAGCATTCTTATAACTCGTTTCAAAATATAATTAACTAGAAATAGTTTCACGTTGCTTTGGGATTGCTCCTTTATTCATAATTAGGAACCACTCCAATCAAAACTATTTTGTTTTTTCATTTATCACAATTTTGAGTCATGATACTGTAAAATTCATTTTTTTAAAAGTGTAAGAATACTTAAAGACATGATATATGTACATGAATTTTGAGGAAGAATACAATATTGAAATTGATAACTCACTATAAAAAAAAACGAATAAGAAGTGAAGAGCTAGACACACATACAGCCTCTTGTAATTAGTTAGAAGGGGAGTTATAACAAGGTAAGATACACAATAGTAATAAAAAAACTTTA
>JARYGA010048056.1:0-21513 GCA_030545235.1 Helianthus tuberosus
TCTTGGATGCTATAAGTAATTTTATGAAATTCTATACTATGAGAGATACGTACAAACTCTTTGAATCTTATGCTACATGATTTTTCGTGCTATGTGATCGTATGTGCTATGTGACTTTCATGTTCGTTTTGTGGACTTTCGTGAAACTGCTTGGTAATGGAGTCAGTGTATACACATAGAGCGTATCGTTTGACCTTGTCTAAATTTCGAGGACGAAATTCCAGTAACATGGGGAGAATGTGACAACTCGTGCTCTCGTTGTCGAGAGAGGGGTATTTTGGTAATACGTGCGTGTATTATTATTATTATTACTATTATTATTCATGAAATAATCCACGACGAGATGTTCATTCACTTAATTATTTAATTAAAACCGGACCAGTCTGTTTGAGCGGGGCGCACAATCGCTCAACGGGTACACACACTTGGGCTAGGCCCAACCCAACTAACCAAAAACCCTACCTTATATATATACACACTTCATAATCCATCCCCTCACCTTGTCTTCAAAAAAAAACCCTACTAAACAATACAGCCGCATAACTCCATCTCCCTCATTTAGAATTCCAGCGACCAACATCATCGGTCGGCAGCCGGACATCCGCTCCGACAGGCGCCGTTCCCACAATCCGGCCACCCCCCCCCCCATCTCGTTCCTTTATACCCTCACAATCTACTCCCTTTTCTTGTACACAATCTGACCCCCCCCCCCAACATTTACACTATCATCCACTCCCCTCTAATTCCCGAGAGAGAGAAGGAACCAGAGAAAAGAAAGGAGCCGCAACAGCGGCGACGGCGACCGCGCAGGCAACGGCGCCGGGTGGATCTTCACGACTGCAATAGCTGTTCCAGCTCGCTGTGGCTTGGGCAGCAACGTTAGCTCCAACAACGTGCTCGGAAGTGGGCTTCGGGTCGCAAAGAGAAGCGGATTGGTTGGCGGTGGGCTTGATTCGAGTCCTGGTCCAGAAAGGAGCAGTGGCAGCCTGCACTCCTTTCAACCCATAGCTCATCGGTTAGTATATGCTTTGAACACATTCTTTGTAATCCTTGGGTTTGTGAAATAAGGATATGTGCTTTTACTTGTTTGATATTTAAAGAGATGACAGGGTTTGATGAGATTCTGGTAACAAACTGTTAACTTAGAACAGGGCATGTGCTTGCGGATTATTTTAGTCATGGTTGTGTTATTGATCTGAATGAATATGTGAAATGTTAATTAAGATGTGGTATTATAAATATGTTTACCATGAATCTTGACTGAAATAATTGATACTGTTGAGTGCTTAGAAATATGGAAGTGCTATGATAAATTGACTTGAGTTTTGTATGAATATCATGGTTGTGAATATATAATGGTATGATGAATCTTGGTGATTTTCGAGTTTGATAATGAGTGACCTAAACTAGGATTTTAATGATTATTGTTGGTACTAGAACGTAGATATGTTTATGCTCGGTAATAACACTGTGATGCTAGAAGTATTGACGATGAAACCATAAGGATGAACAGTTTGAATGATATGAAAACATTTAAAAATTGTTGTTCTTGATCTGAATTTAGGAGTGTACGGTATGATGAAACATGTTATGATAATTTGATTGGATAGGGCATGCCTATGAAATTTGATTGGTTAGTACCATTCAGAGGATTCTAGAAACATCAGCAAAGGTTGTGAGTCGAAACTCATGGTTGCGACTCGAGACCATTATGTTGGCAACTCGAAACTAGGCGCTTCACACGTAAGGACTCGAGACCGGCACTGTTGCGACTCGAGATCTCCTGATCTCAACTCGAGACCCGACTCGAGATCTCCTGATCTCGACTCAAATGTTCACAACTCGAGACCAACTAACTGCGACTTAGAGTCTAGCAGTTGCGACTCGAGACCTCATAGTCTCGAGTCGAGACCACATGGTTTCGACTGGACCACTTCACTTAGTTATTTGGGCCGCACAATATGATGTCATGTTTAGACTGTGTGTTGTCATTAACTGTTTAACTGCTCATACGTTAGGATAGGCCCAATAATGTATATGCCAGTATGACTTGCATGCTATGTGTTAGATACGTGTAGGATTATACATGGCACTACTTGCATACGAACCTAATAAATATTTAATAACCATAATAGGGTACGGTTGACCGACATAACACAAGTAAATTGTCAACCGAGCAAAGCAAAAGTGAGTTCACTACTTATTACTCAAAGCATGCGTTCCCGGTGGTTGGGAAACGGAACGAAACACTTTTCCTGGTTTGGGACTTCTTACTATCTCCTTGTGCGGGATACGGTATTTCTATCTCCTTGTGTGGGATACGGGTAACAATACTATCCCCTTGTGAGGGATACAAACTTACTTTTATTCCCTTGTTACTGGGAACAAACTTACTTTTATTCCCTTGTTACTGGGAACAAACTTACTTACTTCCGTTGTTACTGGGAACTCTTGGTTAATTACGGTTTATACGGAATGCAACGAGCAACACTAAACGAAACTCTATCACTTAAGTCCCTACCATTTAATACCGATTAGTCGCCGGGGCCTGGCGAACGGGTTATTAGTTAATAGCGCTATTTAGGTGTAACCAGCCTCACACCGACCCTTGTTACTGGGAACGGGCGTGAACTAATAGACTCAGGCAAACCGTCAATGATGATAGAACATTGACAAACGGGGCACTGCGGAAACGTACGGTTAAGTAAGTATTCGGTATTGGAAAAACAGTTCAGTCGCTCACTTATGGGGTAGCTCCCCATGGCATGTATAAACGGGTAAATTAACTGGTCAAAACAAGTTTTTGGAAATAAAACTGGAAAACTCTAAACTCGTGAACTCGCCAACGTTATGTTGACACTCTACTGCATGCTTTGCAGGTTGCTCGCTAACAACTTTGGACGAACATTGCAATCGGATGGAGTGCGTGGTTCGTAAGTTCATAACTAATAAACTTGTGGTTTTAAATTACGATATGTTCTCTTTTCCCTTCCGCTGCAAACTTAAACTATGTTTTGAAAATTTAAATTAGGTCACTAATTATGCTAATGTTTATAACAATAACAAATCCGTTCAAAATAATTAGTGGCTAAGATCCTGGTCGTCACATGCCTCGCGGTAATACTCCGCGTGTGGATTTTGAGGGTGTGACAATATTCATCAAGATTACTTCATTAAACATGCTTATGTTCATGTTTACTTCTTGTGTACTTTAGTGTTCTTCAAGTTTTTGATTATGATTCTTCTTTAACCACTAAAAATGGAAGTAACATAGCAAGATCAAGACTCTTACCGCTAGCACAAGGCTAGGGATGATTCAGGTAAAGAAATGAGATGAATAAGAGCAAACAAGAGAGGTCCTTCCACTTCCACTTCCACAAGCTCCAAGCTCCTTAGTTTAGCTCCTAGCACCTTGGTATCACTTGAGGATGGAAGATATTGAAGTGAAGATGATGGTGATGGTGGTGGTGGCTCACAGCCGAGAACAAGAGAGGGAGAGAAGAGAGTTTTGTGTGTGTTTTGGTGTGTGTAGGTTATGAACTTATGTCTCACATGTTCTTTTATAAACCAAGTTCTCATGTTAACCCTTGTATAATGGGTTTAGCATTAAGGAACAACATCTAATATAAAATTAAAACAAATCAAGATGGTGGGGGCCACTTGGGCCGTGAACTAGGTGGGGGGTCTAGTATAGGTTTTAACCAAGTTAGTTGCATTAAGGTTGAAATGTAAGTGTCTAGTTAGTTAAGTTAGTTACTAGATATTTTAGGAGGTGTTATGATGTTCGGGGACCATAACTAGCTTGGTAATGTTAAAACAGCACTTCTAGTGTAAAGTTGATGTTTAGGGCAGTGTCCGGTTATTCGGTTGGTTACTGGTTCGTTAAGGTGCTAAACTATGCAGTTTAGTGTGCTTTATGTATCTTTTTGTGACACTTTTGATTCCCGACACTTAGGAAAGCATTCCAAGGTGAGACTTTCAACAAAACCATATCTCCTACTTCAAATTCCAAAGGTTTCCTTCTTTGGTCCGCATAGCTCTTTTGTCGATCGCGAGCCGCCTTGATGCGCTCTCGGATCTGCATGATCTTATATGTCGTTTCTTGGACCAATTCAGGACCAACTAGTTGTCTATCGCCTGCATTTGCCCAGTATAACGGCGATCGACACTTTCGTCCATAGAGAGCTTCAACGGTGCAGCTTGAATGCTTGTATGGTAGCTATTATTATAGGAGAACTCTACCAAAGGCATGTGAGTGTCCCAACTGCCACACAAGTCCATTACGCAAGCTCGTAACATATCTTCTAATGTCTGAATCGTTCTCTCACTTTGGCCATCCGTCTGCGGGTGAATTGCGGTGCTTAAATGTAACACCTCGAAAATTCACGTCCTATAATATATTGACACGTGTCATAAGCTTGAACGTGTGAAAGAATACTCTAGAGGGACTAAAGTTGACAAACATGAAAAGTATGTGAATATAAGGGTTCAAATTGTCAACAATGAATAAATATACTTTACAATAACCCAACATGATGTTTATACCATCAAACGAATAAATCATGGATCATACGAAGCTAAAAGTGAGAGATTACAAACTACAGGGGTTAAATGTGTCAACATGTTTAAGTTGTACCTCTGAGTGACCTTTTGACAAACCCGAAGCTTTGTAACGGTTAATTATGCTCACTAGAATGCACGATATAAATTTCATAAAGTTTCGTTATCGTATGAGAAAGTTATGATCAAATTCGTATGCGAGGGGTTAAAGCGTCAACAATGAAAGTTATGACTTTTCGGGTAATAACAAAGTGATCAAGGGCTTAACAAAGTGGGTATAAGACTTGAAGCCCCTATAAGTTAAGTTAAGGGGCTCAAAATGCAAGAAAAAAAGTGTGGTCGACCTTTTGAAGAGCCAAGAGCCAAGGATGCAAACTGAAAAAGTTGTAAAACCTGAAGTTAGGCTCCAGGCGGGCCGCGTAAGGTCTTGGCAATCCTTACGCGGGCCGCGTCAGGCCCCCAGATGCAGAAAATCGTTTTTGTTGGCTGTTCAGCCTTGGAACCGACTTAGATCAGATATTTTCACTTCATGGGCGCCCCCTACATGTTCCTAGGCACCTAGGGACATCTGTTAATGATCCATGGCCATTGATAGCATGATTTGTCAATGATCTAAGGTGTTTAAAACACTATATAAAGGCCCTTAAGTTGCAACAATTGATCACACCTTCCATCTGCAATTGAGGAGCTTTCTGGAGCTTGAGAGCAGACACAAGTCCTTCCTAATTGTTCATAGGACTCTTGTAAGTTTGCCTAACCTTCCTTAGTTAAGTTTTTGCTTAGTTTTAGCTTAAAAGTCAAACCGTCGTAATTAACGGTTGACTTAACGATTAATCACTAATGGTCCAGTGATTAGTCGAATTGAAAGTAGTTATAAGTTGGTAATTATGTGGGCAATAAACCCTTAAAAGGGCACCCTCTAATTCCCACTCTAACTAGGTCAAATGTCGGGTCAAACTTGTTATTAAAAAGTCAACAGAATGCTTAATTTACAATTTATGCATAATTAGCAATGTAGAACCCTTACAACCTATTTGATCATTAATATAACTTGGTAATGAATGTAAGAACATGTCTAAACATGTTCAACCCGACAATTTTCTGTTTAGACCCGGTTCGGAACCGAAAGTCGCAAAGTTTTGACTTTTGCTTTGACTTCAATTCTGACCCGTTCTGGAATGATTTAGAAATACCTTAGAGCTCTATTTGGACCAGTTTACATGCTAGTATAACCCTCTGTGATTATACACCATGGTTCATTAGTTAACCAATTAATACGCATGATTCCGTTAATTGCTCATATGTTGACCATTATGCCCTTTTCACCTTAAAACGTGATATTTGAAAATGTAAAAGAGTAGAAACCTTAGCTACTAATATATAAACTTGCACCCAAAATTTTACATCAGTTTGAGGTGTAGTTTGAGAGTTATGCTCATTAGCGTAAATTGAAAGCTTTTTGTTAATTAAACGGCGTAATTAGCGTATAGCCTAGTTAAGCCTACTTTTTGATATCAAATTTATTACCCACTGATGTAATATATTATTTTGGGATTTTTGAAGATTTTTAATTAATTTTAGGCTGAGCATAACTTATAGTCGTAGGCTTAATCCGGTAATTGTCGGTTTTGCCCTTACGGGCTATAAAATGAGTTTTACATATCTAATTGACTCCAAACCTTTTGCTACTGATCACATATGCTAAATAAATTATTTTAAGCCTTCTGGAATAATAAAAATATCAGCATTATGTATAGAACCCGGAAATGGCTTTTAATCGCCTTTTTAAGCGTTTTTAACGCATAGTATGTAGTAGAACTATTTTAAACATACACGGGTTGATACCTACTGATATTTTAGGAAAATTATAATATTTTAATAGTAAGCAAAAGTTGTTTAACTCAGACTTCAGTTTTGAGCTTTTCGGCTTATGTGAAATTACCAAAATACCCCAACGGTGCATAGTTTGGTTATAATTGATAAATTTCACATATATACCATACCCTACTATTATAACTTAGTAAACTGAGTATTTTTGCTGAACATATCAGACCTACAACTCAAGTTAATACTTAAACTCTTTTATAACCTTATAAATGACCAAAGTACCCCTACGGGGCATAGTTTGTGTTTAAATTCGTTTTGGGCATAATGGAAGGTATCCTACTGATATTACAACATATTTGAGGCATATTAACTTAGGAAACCTGGTTAGGACCCTTATGATTTCCGTTACGCCTCTTGCGCGTACGGTTCGGCTTATGTGACTAGTTCGCATATATTAGCCGAAACGGGTCAAACCATATCAGTTTTGTCTCAAAATCCAGAATGTGTTTAAGTTACCCATATTAAACAAGCATACAAGCTTGCCGGGTCAAAATCACATTCTAAACCGGTCTTCGCTTTATCATGCGTTTGAACCGTATCTTTCTTAAAACTAACTGGTCTAAGCTTAGGCTTAATTAAAGACCCGTTAGCATTCTAATTGGTTATTTATACCATCATTCCAGACTAGAGCCTTCCGGTAAATTGTACCTACGCTTACTTAAGTGAATACGACTGAGTTATTATAATTCTTGCTATTTAAGACAGGAGCTAGCTCAGGTAAATACTCTTAACTTATTTTCCCTATACGGGCTTGGGATACTGTATTATAATAATACCGCTTGGTCGGGTATTGAATGTTTAATTGGATTGTGATTAAATTATTGAGGTAACCCGGTTTAATCTGTATTGTTTGAAATAAAAGCCTTTAGGGGTTAATGACCATGTCCCGGATATCCTTGACATCATTGTATTATAAAATGGCCACGTCTTAAGCACGGGGTGTAGGCATACGCCTTACAGTTGCTTAAGGAAAAACGGTATCTCACTCTCTTGTGGGCCTATACTTGTGGCGTGTCTGTTAATCTGACTCGGTTTCTACATCGGGCCCTGAACGTACAACGAACATGTAAATCTGTATACAAGATTATAAATATAATTGTCCCAAGTTTTAAAAGACTAATTTTGCCTTTGTGCATTTTAATCAAAGTGTCAAAATATTTTGTGCCTGGTGCATCTAAATCAATTTCTTAAACTCTTTTCAAATGAGTCAGTTGAGTGTATTTACCAGTGAAAACTGACGTATTTTCCAAAAAGGTTAAGTGACAGGTACTGAACGTAATTGGCTGGAAGCTCAGGGTGCTAATAAGGAATCTTGCAAGTTCTAGGCGTCTAAAGTCTGTTGAACAAATGTTTATATTTTAAGATCCGCCTGTGGATCCTTTATTTTCCGTTGTAATACTTGGATATTACTTTATATTCGGATTGTAATATATTTACCTTTTGCTTCCGCTGTGCATTTATACATTGTGTTGTTTGACTATGATGATATCAACTACGTCACGATACTCCCCACCGGGCCCACCGGTGACACGTGGAAAGTCGGGGTGTGACAGGTTGGTATCAAAGCCAACACTGAGTGAATTAAACACTAGTCTTTTGTGTTTAATCTCAGTTACACAGTTGCACATTCTTGAGTCTAGACAAGAACATAGGACTAATCCTAATTCGTTTCATTGTCTTTTAAATTGCTTCTTTTGTTATTTTTCTGATTTGCCCTTGCATGGACAAGTCATTTTCAGTTGAAGTCCCGTTTAGGGCAACCATAAACTTGTTTAAATTTTAATGGAATGATTATATTTAAAATATCATTCCTATATTATAAGATCTACCATTATAATAAAATGGCAATATCTAAAAAGGACAAGACCTAGCTCATGTGTCATTTTAAGACAGGGCCAAGATGGTAGTTCCACAATTAGATTCAGATCCCTGTTAACATCTGTAAGTATGTTAACATTTTTGGTAAACTGTGAATCGTTAAAGTCACACAGGCCATCTTTAAAAAGGAGGTTAATCTAAATTCCCTTGTTTAAAATAAACACCCATTAGTGATGAAGTGCCTACGGGCCAAACTTGTTGTCCGATAAGACAACGACCGTGGTGGTCTCTGACCCCGTCTAAAGATGTTGGACTACGTCCAAGCATAATAGTTTGTATGATCAATGCGATCCTGACTAACATCATCAAATGAAGATGATCATATTATAAACATCCATAAGTGATAAAATGCCTACGGGCCATACTTATTGTCCTAAGGGACTAAAGACAGTAATAGTCTCACTACAAGAAAATGAAGCTAATGCAACCCCAATAAAATGTTGCATTAGGCCTTGAAAAGGTTGCATTAGGTCTAATGCAACCTTTTATCAAGGGCTGCATTAGTTGAAGTTGCATTAGATCTAATGCAACCTTTTTGTTAGATAATGCAACCTTTTTTTGAAAGGGTTGCAATTACTATTCAAATGCAACCTTTTTATCATGCAACCTTTTTATATGCTAATGCAACTTTTTTACTTTTAAATGCAACTTTTTAATGCTCAAATGAAACCTTTCCTACACTAAAATGCAACTTTTTAAATACTTAAATGCAACCTTTTGTCATAATTATGTTACAAAGCTGCAACCTTTTCTACACCCAAATGCAACTTTGTAACGTAAATATATTTGGTATAAATTAATATACATTCAGTCACAACTGCACAAAACAATAAAAACAAAGATCTCATTGGTAGCCAAATAGTGTAATTTATCATATTTGTCCAAACTCAAATAATAATATAGTCAACACAAAGTGTCAATTACAGTAATTTAGAAAAATGAAAACATTCTACTCATCTCGACCTTCAACTAGTTGTTTCATAACATTTTGCATCATAGCTTCCAAGTTTTGTCTATGGTTGTCAGTACTTTTTGCAAAGCTCCGAGTTCGGATTTTTCTTTCGTCATCCTCTTCAATCTTCTTACGCATTTCCAGTAACTAGTTTTTCTCTACTTCAACATTTTCTTTAAATGACTCCGTCAGCCCCTCCGGAATCATATATGTGCAAGCATCATCTACCTTTTTGTCATGTATTTGTATTGCCTCTAGCATAAAGTCAGTGATTTCCATAGTTGATAGTTAGCTTTATTCATTACAATCAGAAAAGAATCTACCATGGCTTACCATCATCTATAAGCTTGTACTTCTTCATTTGTTCTTGCAATAGTGTCCAAACAATATTAAGAAAATATTGTCAATAAATAAATATATATATATATATATATACCTGAAAGCATACCATGGGTGAATGTTAAAAAATGTATGGATGTAGTAATGTAGCACACAAACCAGCACTATGAAATTTCTCCTAACTATCAAATATAACAGTAAAAACAGAATCCATGCTTCAACTTAACTAAATGCAAAATTGGACGAATTGCTTCTTTGACATGGTCAAAATCAACAAAAGCTTTGTTATCAATTATGTTTGGATTTACAAAGGCATACACATCTAAGAAAAACCACATACTTATGTATAACATTACAGACAATGAAACGAGTATGAAATGCGTTACCTAAATAGCAATGGCGTCTTTTCTTTTGAAGAGTTCATTAGTCAAAACCCCTTCCAATCTTTGTTTTAAGGTTCAATTCTTTTATTACCTATGCAAGATAAAAGATGGATGCATTTGTTTTGAGAAAACAATTGTTCATAATATTAACGATTAAACCAAAACAAACCCCATGATAGAGATATAGAGTTAGATATACAAACGTCATTGTAAAATTCAGTTGATAACTAGGTGCTTCATTTGACCATAAAAGTCAAAGTTCTTAAAAATATGTTCTGATGCAAATATTAATTTTTATAAGAAGTCATCAACTTTAATAAGTTATCAAATTCAGTAAATTCAAATGTTGAGTTGAGGGTGCATACTTGGTACCGGCTACACGGATGTTGACATGAGTTTTATCTTTAGGCTAGTGTCGGGCCATGCCAAAGTCCTCAATACCCTAACAAACTCACAACATTTTTTATGTTGTATGCAAGCCAATAACTTAGCTTCATTTGTAAACTCCCTTTTTCCCTGTTTTGATATCTCTTAAAGCTTCTTCATTTGTAAATTCCCAGTTACGCATGCTCCATTTCTTGAAGCTATAACCCCCTAGACCATCAACAAACCACATATATAAATATTCAACTAACAAAAACTAAATGAAATATGAGAGGCACTATTTTAATTTGAGTGATTAAACTTTCACCAATCAACAAAACCAAACTGTGCAAATAAGGTAATGGTGGAGTTGTTGGGGAAAGACTTGGTGTTCCTTATGAACCATGTTCGACTCTCACTCTCCCCATTATTTTCTGCGACATCCAGGTGAAGGGCGAATACAGGTGGCACCGGTTCGTCTTGGATGGGAGGCGAGGTTTTACCGATTATTCCACTGTCGTGCCTTCGGCGGGTGGAGGTCAGGTTTCCGCGCATCTGTGAGAGCCAAGGAGTTGGCGGCGGTCGAGTAGTCGACCTTTGCCACAACACCCGGTCTCACGGTGGTTGGCACGTCGTTCCTTGTCGTTAAAAAAAAAACGAAAGCAACCTGTGAAAACTCAAAAGCTCAACAATTCAGAACCATTTTGGTTGAACACAACATTAACATTGAAGTTGTGAATATACTTGTTTCATGAAAACCTTTACCCAAATCCAACAATCTGCATATAGTTCTCAATCCATCAATAACTTTCATACCACAGCAGCATATAAATAATCTTTTTTTACGCAATCTACATAACCATAAATCATAGACAATGTTAACTAAAATACTACATTAAAAAGCAATCTATCCATTTAAGTTACCTAATAACAAATGCATAAAACATAAATGCAACAAGCAAACAATATCAAAATTTCCAGCCACAAAATCAACACACTCAAAACCAAAATGTCAAAAAAAAATTGGAATCCACATTAATGGAATTGGATCTAGAAAAAGTTGTTCATATGTGAATTTACATTCAAGTGTGAGTTTGTACCTTCCCGAACCCTCTGTTTCTATAGTTGACCGGGTTGACTCAGGTTCTTCTTTGGCGAGTTCACCATCCAACTTCTACTCAGATAGTCCAACTTCTAAAACACACCATATGCACCACTTAAGCAAACACCAAGAATCGTAATCTACTGGCCAGCGGTGAGTGGTTGTCTCGACCACCACTATCACCAGCACACATAGGAAAACAAACATATTTGCCTCAACCCATCAATCTCAACAGAATTGGGGTTTAGGTGCCACCTTACGTGTTCAATCTACAATTAATAGAGTAAACTAAGACCATAACACCTATTGTGGTCTTCCGCTCCTCCTGTCTGAGCCATCGGTCCCCTGGTGTCGACGAGCTTACGTTAGAATCCACCATTGTATCATCAATCGGCCATCTGCAAGGTCGTCAGAGTTCACCTACTCATCGGATTTACGAAAGTCACTGGATTAGGATTCATAGATTACCGATCTAAGTGTAAACAAAACGTGCAATGAAGTTTCAACTTACCAGAATCTGGTCGGAACATCACCAGAATTCACATGCAACCATAGAACTGGTAAACGGAATCGCCGTCAGTTAACAAAAACTTCGTTGGAACTCTAGATCGAGTCACCACCTAAACACATGCATTTCATAATCATCGATGATCCTATTGTTTTGTAACTTAAGGTGAAATCAAAGCATCAAGACCAACAATCGGCCATAATTAAGCAATCAGATTATTGATCCTTGGTCCAAATCATATATATTCATATGTGGTTAAAATAACCATGCTTGATCATGATACTTTTTTAGACACTGCATAACCACCCAATACAAATGTTAACAAACACAGGTAGCCCAGATGGAAAAGCCTTTACAAGTCTACAAATTATTAAGATCCAACCACACCCCCACCCACACACAAACACCCCAAAGCTAACAAAAACGCTAACAGAACATATATGAATCGGCACTATCCTAGTAGATTTCTATAAAAATCGATTGCAAACACTGAATTTTGCAGTTAATCTATGCAGGGAGTTTACAAAATGTAGATGGATCAGTTTGGTGATGTGATCTACCTCGATTGGGAGGTCATGTTCTTCCAGATTTCTTCATGGTGTCCAATGCATATCGGGCTTCAGATGTTACTGTACGGATACAATTAGGTTTAGAATGAACTTTAGGAGGGAAAAGACATATTAAGGGTTGAAAATTTTAAAGGAAATATGGGGAAAAGTTGGGGACAGTATTAAGTGGGTATGGCGGGAACCAGTAAAATAATTTACAACTTACAAGAGGTGGGTTTTAACTTGTAGCCACATGGGTTAACCTATGTTACAAATAGGTTAGTAATTGAATATGTTTAACCAGTGCCGAATCGAAGGAGGCATGGCCGGCCCTTAGGGTGGGCGGGGAGGACCATCGGCCAGGGTCCGATACGTTATTTAAAAAAAATACAATATGTAAATGTAAAAATAAACAAATTAATAGGGAATACTCTTACAAACATCAACATTGGCCCACTTACAAAAACTATTTTTATGGTTTAGATTGGTTATTAGCCCATTGTCATTAGGTTTAAATCTTTAATGATCCCAATACCCAATTTCGTTAACGCCTAAGGGCACATTTTTTCGAGCTCGAACAGGATACATGAATTTTCAGGGCCGGCCCTGGAAGGAGGGGCAAGGTGGGTGACTATTCTGGGCCCACTCTTATCGTGGCCTGAAATTAAAAGATAAATAATATATATTTTATGTTTTTATATAATTATTTATATATTTTCATAAAACTTTTTAGGGCCCCCTTTTTAACTCATTGTGTGTAGTGAGGTCTGTATGATGTATAAATGTTTATGCTTTAAATTTTTATATATGTGTGCATGGACTAGAAAGCAGAGTATTGTAGTACAAGTGAAACAAGCAACTCAAATGAATAGGAAGTAAGCTAAACAATCACAATAGAAATTAAGAAGTCCAAGTTCAACAAAATGGCTAGAACCATTAATAGTGTGCTTATTGCTTAGATTTTGTGAATTTGTTGTTTGTGAGGATTAGTTTGGTGTAAAAATCTTTAAAGAAACATATTAAATTTATTGTAACAATATTTTTGTTAATATATGTGTGTGTGAATGTAAATAATACGGATGCAACATTTTAAAGTAATGCATTTAACTTTTTAAGAACGCAACCTTTTAAAATAATAGTTGCATTAAAAGTTTTATAATTGCAACCTTTTGAATAAAAGTTGCAAATTTTAATGTAATTTGCAACCTTATAAGAAAAAGGGTTGCAAATCCAATAAAATTCTGCAACCTTTTATGAAAAAGGTTGCATTAGATCTTCTAATGCAACCTTTATATTCAACAAAGTTGCATTAGAATCAAATGCAACTCAATTGAAAAAAGTTGCATCTAAAAGGTTGCATTAGGCCTATTTTCTAGTAGTGTCTTTGACTCTCTGTCCAGAAAAGGGTAATGAACTTTGATTCAAACCTTAATGCCTCGATTCTCTGAAATCATGGCTTGTAAATTTAAAATTGTCCTGGTGACTAGGCCCTTTGCGCAACCTTAATATCCTTAATGTTTTATAACTAGGATAAATTATAATGAAAATGCTAAACGTCCTCTGAGACTAAAGACAATAGTAGTCTTTGACTCTCTGTCCAGTGAAGGTAATGAAATATGTTCAAACCTTAATGCCTCGATTCTCTAAAATCATGGCTTATAAATTAAACTTGTCCACGTGACTAGGCCTTTTGCGCCACTTTTATATCCTTAATGTTTTATAAATAGGGTAAATTATAATGAAAATGTTAATTAAATATAACTAACAAATTAACCAATATGGTTTATATTACCATGGTTAATAAATCGTCAAGAACGATAGTACTGAATGGGCTTCTAAATAAACCTTGCCCTTATTTTATTTTTGTAGCAATTAAGACTACATGGCTGACTCTGATGAGATAAACAGTCATCCTCTGGAAAATCGCGATGATGATAAGATCAATATAACCAGAGGAGAACTTCGTACACTGATTGATACGGCTGTATCTAAAGCTGTAGAGGAGCAATTTAGGGAGTATAGTGGGACGCATAGTAAAGCCTCATCTGTACCCCACTCTAAGTCTGTCCCTAAGACTCACTCAGAGGCTCACAGCAAGCCACCCTCGAAGAAAGAGGAACCAAAGAAGGATGATGACCGACATTCATCTATTCAACATAGTGTCCCATCCAAGAGGTTAGTGTTCAATAATGAACCACGTACCAAGTCCTGTACCTATAAATACTTTGTTTCCTGCAAACCCCGTGATTTCACTGGGGAGAAAGGGGCAGTTGATTGTATGACCTGGTTGGATGAAATGAACACAGTTGTCGATATCAGCGGTTGTGCTGAGAGGGATGTAGTGAAGTATGTATCCCAATCGTTCAAGGGAGAGGCACTAGCATGGTGGAAGGCTCTCATTCAAGCTGCTGGGAAGATCCCACTTTACAACATGTCATGGGAACAGTTTGTTGCTCTCATTATGGAGAACTACTGCCCTCAACACGAGGTCGAAAGAATTGAATCAGATTTCTTATCATTGGTGATGACAAACTTAGATTGTCAAGCTTACCTCACCAGTTTCAATAACCTGTCCAGACTGGTTCCTTACCTAGTAACACCAGAACCCAAGAGAATTGCTCGCTTCATCGGGGGTTTAGCCCCAGAAATCAAAGCCAGTGTTAAGGCTTCAAGACCTACTACATTCAGGTCAGCGGCAGATCTGTCACTATCCCTCACACTCGATGAGGTCAGAAACAAGGCTGCCAAAGTCTCTGAAGATGGAAAGCGTAAAAGGGAGGATGAGAATTCTCATCGCTCCGATAGGAAGAGGAACTCTGAGGATAAGAAGAGTTCCGGGTTTAAAAGAGACAGCCAGCAGTCGGTTGAGAAGACAAGGTGCGAAACCTGTAGGAAATACCACCTCGGGAAATGCAGATTTGAATCTCAGCCTCTACCGTGTGGAATTTGCAAGTCTCGGGAACATAAAACCCTGGATTGCAAGAAGCTAAAAGATGCAACCTGTTATGGTTGCAACGAGTAGAGGCATATCAGGACCAACTGCCCTAGGAATCAGAAGAAGCCCGAAGAGGCCAAGAGAACAAACGCATGAGTTTTCCAGATGAACGCCCAGGAGATGGTGCAGAATGATGCCTATATATAGCAGGTACCCTTCCTTATCAAACAGTTTATACAGAAATTTGTTTGATACTGGCAAAGATGATTCTATAAGAAACGATAAATATTGAGAACCGTTGTCTCCGCTGATTAGGACTTCGGTCATTTAACGCGAGATAGAAATTGGCCGATGACACTATAGAAAATGCTCCAACAAATCTTAGATTGATATTTTATATCTATTAGGAATCACTCTTTTCTGATATCCTTATGGCAAGCTTTCAAGCTATCCAAATTCATCACTATAATAAAGACATATGTGACATTTTGATCCCCTGTCAAAAAGATGATGGATTAGGACCAAACTTTAAATGCCATTAATGGTCTTTTGTGACCTAGGCTAAGTATAATTGATATATATTAAATAACGTTCATTAAGAATGTTAATGCTATACTGGCTTGTATGGTTTAATGAAACCATGGTTAGTATATAAGGTCATGAGGATGATGAATAGCAGTTGTCGGATCGCAACCAAGAAATGGATTCATTCAGTAATAGGAACCATTTCTTCTGTTCCGGTCAGAAATCTTTAAGTCATAAAAAAAATTCTAATGTACCCTCTCTATAGATAGAGGACATTCGCATGAAATTGATATCTCTCTAATCCCTATTGATTACGAATACCAAATGGTATGACAAAACCGCCGTATGAAAATTGATGTATCTTAATAAGTTCCATAGATTGCTTCCATGCCTGATCAGTATGGAGGTTTAATGCATGGAACCACAAAGATATTCCGATGGTCATATAGTACTAAAGTCAACTAATAGTATTCAAAGAAGATATCCAGAATGAAATTGTCCAAGTAAGTGTCTCTGATTAAATATGTGGACTCGTAACATAAATGCGTCACTCATTTGACACCAGCAAGGATGGACGAACTAGAGCATGAGATTTGGAAAATCTCTGTAACTCCCTTGTGTCTTGTTTACCTTCTGCAAAGATTACCTGTTTACCTCCCGAGAGGCAAGTAGAGTTAAGATTAACATCCCACTTTAGGTTGGAATGTGGTAGAACTCCATGTTGATTATGGAATAATCGAAACCCTAATTAAGTAAATTTTAAGATAAGAGATTCATATAGCCTAACTTAATATTCTGAGAGTTTGATATTGCTAAATAAGAAAGACGGTTCATTTGGCTTATGCATTCATTACCGTAACCCTGTTTAGACAACGATTAAGAATCGCCATCAACTACCCAGGATCGTCGAGTTATTCAACTAGCTATAAGGATTAGCTATTCCTTAATAATAGTTTTAAGCAAAGGTTGGGATAACCATCTCACCTTAAGATAAACTTTCTATAATAGTTGATATATAAGCATCAAGGCTGCTCCTTTGAAGACCTTGTATAGATGGAATGTTAAACGTCCATTGATAGGACAATAGATTGGTAAGTCCAATCATCAGGATCTGAAAGTTGCATTAGAAACGACAAATAAGATCACGCAAATTCATAATCATCTGTAAGATGCCAGTATTCGGCAGAAAATCAAGGATTAATGAAAGTAGCAAACCTCCTAAATTCTTGTTAAGGAATAAGGTTCAACAAAAGATATCACCCAGGAAGGGTGTGCCAAATTTATTAAATTATCAGGCTAGTTAAGCTCTGAATATATAGAATCGTTCGAAGGAAATCGAATGTATCAAGATCAAGTAGCTTTTAAGCTAAAATCTATTTAGGGAGCTTGGCGGAGCTCGCGATACATTGCACACTAGTGACCGAACGATGTGTTTCGCCAATAAGTCAAGAAGCACTATCACATAATGATATGCGGATTTATGTAGTGATGAGCAACCTGCGTCGATTAAGGACCGACAGGATTAGAAGCTCCAAAAAGATACATGTACCTATTATAAAGGTCAATTGGAGTGCCATAGGGGTCAAAGGTACTGGGGAAGATTAAGCCCAATATAGGGCCGAAATTACTTCCTTTACTGTAACAAATCTCGAGGTCGAGATTTCTTTTAAGGGGGTGAGGATGTAACACCTCGAAAATTCACGTCCTATAATATATTGACACGTGTCATAAGCTTGAACGTGTGAAAGAATACTCTAGAGGGACTAAAGTTGACAAACATGAAAAGTATGTGAATATAAGGGTTCAAATTGTCAACAATGAATAAATATACTTTACAATAACCCAACATGATGTTTATA
Source organism: Helianthus tuberosus (assembly GCA_030545235.1). Taxonomy (NCBI): domain Eukaryota; kingdom Viridiplantae; phylum Streptophyta; class Magnoliopsida; order Asterales; family Asteraceae; genus Helianthus; species Helianthus tuberosus. The sequence continues at coordinate 17,840 of JARYGA010048056.1, forward strand.
CCATCAAACGAATAAATCATGGATCATACGAAGCTAAAAGTGAGAGATTACAAACTACAGGGGTTAAATGTGTCAACATGTTTAAGTTATACCTCTGAGTGACCTTTTGACAAACCTGAAGCTTTGTAACGGTTAATTATGCTCACTAGAATGCACGATATAAATTTCATAAAGTTTCGTTATCGTATTGGAAAGTTATGATCAAATTCGTATGCGAGGGGTTAAAGCGTCAACGATGAAAGTTATGACTTTTCGGGTAATAACAAAGTGATCAAGGGCTTAACAAAGTGGGTATAAGATTTGAAGCCCCTATAAGTTAAGTTAAGGGGCTCAAAATGCAAGAAATAAAGTGTGGTCGACCTTTCGAAGAGCCAAGAGCCAAGGATGCAAACTGAAAAAGTTGTAAAACCTGAAGTTAGGCTCCAGATGCAGAAAATCGTTTTTGTTGGCTGTTCAGCCTTGCAACCGACTTAGATCAGATATTTTCACTTCATGGGCGCCCCCTACATGTTCCTAGGCACTTAGGGACATCTGTTGATGATCCATGGCCATTGATAGCATGATTTGTCAATGATCTAAGGTGTTTAAAACACTATATAAAGGCCCTTAAGTTGCAACAATCGATCACACCATCCATCTGCAATTGAGGAGCTTTCTGGAGCTTGAGAGCAGACACAAGTCCTTCCTAATCGTTCATAGGACTCTTGTAAGTTTGCCTAACCTTCCTTAGTTAAGTTTTTGCTTAGTTTTAGATTAAAAGTCAAACCGTCGTAATTAACGGTTGACTTAACGGTTAATCTCTAATGGGCCAGTGATTAGTCGAATTGAAAGTAGTTATAAGTTGGTAATTATGTGGGCAATAAACCCTTAAAAGGGCACCCTCTGATTCCCACTCTAACTATGTCAAATGTCGGGTCAAACTTGTTATTAAAAAGTCAACAGAATGCTTAATTTACAATTTATGCATAATTAGCAATGTAGAACCCTTACAACCTGTTTGATCATTAATATAACTTGGTAATGAATGTAAGAACATGTCAAAACATGTCTAAACATGTTCAACCCGACAATTTTCTGTTTAGACCCGGTTCGGAACCGAAAGTCGCAAAGTTTTGACTTTTGCTTTGACTTCAGTTCTGACCCGTTTTGGTATGATTTAGAAATACCTTAGAGCTCTATTTGGAGCAGGTTACATGCTAGTATAACCCTCTGTGATTATACACCATGGTTCATTAGTTAACCAATTAATACGCATGATTCCGTTAATTGCTCATATGTTGACCATTATGCCCTTTTCACCTTAAAACGTGATTTGTTAAAAATGTAAAAGAGTAGAAACCTTAGCTACTGATATATAAACTTGCACCCAAAATTTGACATCAGTTTGAGGTGTAGTTTGAGAGTTATGCTCATTAGCGTAAATTGAAAGCTTTTTGTTAATTAAACGGCGTAATTAGCGTATAGCCTAGTTAAGCCTACTTTTTGATATCAAATTTATTACCCACTGATGTAATATATTATTTTGGGATATTTGAAGATTTTTAATTAATTTTAGGCTGAGCATAACTTATAGTCGTAGGCTTAATCCGGTAATTGTCGGTTTTGCCCTAACGGGCTATAAAATGAGTTTTACATATCTAATTGACTCCAAACCTTTTGCTACTGATCACATATGATAAATAAATTATTTTAAGCCTTCTGGAATAATAAAAATATCAGCTTTATGTATAGAACCCGGAAATGGCTTTTAATCGCCTTTTTAAGCGTTTTTAACGCATAGTATGTACTAGAACTATTTTAAACATACACGGGTTGATACCTAATGATATTTTAGGCAAATTATAATATTTTAAAAGTAAGCAAAAGTTGTTTAACTCAGACTTCAGTTTTGAGCTTTTCGGCTTATGTGAAATTACCAAAATGCCCCTACGGTGCATAGTTTGGTTATAATTGATAAATTTCACATATATACCATACCCTACTGTTATAACTTGGTAAACTGAGTATTTTTGCTGAACATATCAGACCTACAACTCAAGTTAATACTTAAACTCTTTTATAACCTTATAAATGACCAAATTACCCCTACGGGGCATAGTTTGTGTTTAAATTCGTTTTTGGCATAATGGAAGGTATCCTACTGATATTACAACATATTTGAGTCATATTAACTTAGGAAACCTGGTTAGGACCCTTATGATTTCCGTTACGCCTCTTTATCATGCGTTTGAACCATATCTTTCTTAAAACTAACTGGTCTAAGCTTAGGCTTAATTAAACACCCGTTAGCATTCTAATTGGTTATTTATACCATCATTCCAGACTAGAGCCTTCTGGTAAATTGTACCTACGCTTACTTAAGTGAATACGGCTGAGTTATTATAATTCTTGCTATTTAAGACAGGAGCTAGCTCAGGTAAATACTCTTAACTTATTTTCCCTATACGGGCTTGGGATACGGTATTATAATAATACCGCTTGGTCGGGTATTGAATGTTTAATCGGATTGTGATTAAATTATTGAGGTAACCCGGTTTAATCTGTATTGTTTGAAATAAAAGCCTTTAGGGGTTAATGACCATGTCCCGGATATCCTTGACATCATTGTATTATAAAATGGCCACGTCTTAAGCACGGGGTGTAGGCATACACCTGACAGTTGCTTAAGGAATAACGGTATCTCACTCTCTTGTGGGCCTATACTTGTGGCGTGTCTATTAATCTGACTCGGTTTCTACATCGGGCCCTGAACGTACAACGAACATGTAAATCTGTATACAAGATTATAAATATAATTGTCCCAAGTTATAAAAGATTAATTTTGCCTTTGTGCATTTTAATCAAAGTGTCAAAATATTTTGTGCCTGGTGCATCTAAATCAATTTCTTAAACTCTTTTCAAATGAGTCAGTTGAGTGTATTTACCAGTGAAAACTGACGTATTTTCCAAAAAGGTTAAGTGACAGGTACTGAACGTAATTGGCTGGAAGCTCAGGGCGCTAATAAGGAATCTTGCAAGTTCTAGGCGTCTAAAGTCTGTTGAACAAATGTTTATATTTTAAGATCCGCCTGTGGATCCTTTACTTTCCGTTGTAATACTTGGATATTACTTTATATTCGGATTGAAATATATTTACCTTTTGCTTCCGCTGTGCATTTATACATTGTGTTGTTTGACTATGATGATATCAACTACGTCACAATACTCCCCACCGGGCCCACCGGTGACACGTGGAAAGTCGGGGTGTGACTTTAAATTCAACTGAGAACCAAACGCTTCTTGAAAAGATTGCCAAATTCTCGACACAAATCATTCGTCTCTATCTGAAATGATTGAGATAGGTACTCCATGACGTGCGATTATCTCCCTCAGGTACAGCTCAGCTAGCTTACCTGTGTTATCATTTTCCTTGATTGACAAAAAGTGCGCAGACTTTGTCAGACGGTCTACGATTACCCAAATCGTATCATGACCACTGGATGTCTTGGGCAACTTTGTTATGAAGTCTATCGAGATCTGCTCCCACTTCCACATGGGTATCTCGGGTTGTTGTAGGAGACCTGAAGGCTTCTGATACTCAGCCTTCACCTTGGCACAAGTCAAGCACTTACCAACATAAGTTGCAACATCACCTTTCAATCTTGGCCACCAGTAGAAATCCTTCAAATCTTGGT
>JARYGA010048057.1:0-33523 GCA_030545235.1 Helianthus tuberosus
ACCCTACAATGCCCCACCTTTCCAAACCACCCCTACAGTCTAGATATACTAATATATTATCATTAGGGTTGAGAACTAAAACTTCAGTTATATATTTTTTGAACGGCAAGGAACGACGTGCCAACCATCGTGACACCGGGCGCTGTGGCCAAGGTCGATTACTCGACTGTCGTCAGCCCCTTGGCTCTCCCAGATGCACGAAAACCCGATCTCCACCCGTTCGAAGGCACAATAGTGGAATAATCGGTAAAACCTCGCCTCCCATCCAAGATGATAGTGTCACCCATATTTTCCTTCACCTGAATGCCGCAGAAAATAATGGGAAGAGTGGGAGTCGAACCTGGGTCACAAGGAACACCAAGTCTTTCTCCAACCACTCCACCACTACCTCATTTGCAATTCTTCAGTTATATTATTAATGAAATCTCAGTGCTGTTGTAATATGAAACAAACATAATATATAACAGCCCTCCTATAACCCTTATCATGCCCTACACGTCTTAAAATATACCCCGTATGCGAGAAACGAGCCCAGAATGCTCTAATATTTATAAAAATCGAATAAAACAAGAAAAAGGAGGCGCTCGCGGGCCATGACTCATATCACTAGGTCTGTCGCGGGGCGGAACAGAGTGACACCAGGCCAGCCATCCGGCTGCCACGTGTCCTAACACGTGTGAAGCCTACACCTATGACTCGACCAAGCTAGGGCCTACTCTAGGTCCCTCGCGGGCCGCGAAGGAGGTAGAAGGGGCCGTCACGAGGCGCGAGCTGCCCTCCGATCTGCGCTATAAAGAGGGGCCTTTGGCTTCAGAAATTTTCGTTCAAAATCTTTCTTTCTCTCTCAATATATATAAGCTAAACCTCTCAGGTATTATACCCCTAAAAAGCGAAGCTCTGCCTCGTTTTAAGTATTATAACCCCCGGTTACGTATTAGTTACTCTGCCCGATTGATCTAGAGCTCCGTAACGCATGTCAAGGCTCTGTCTGACTCAGTCGTTGGAGTTCTGTCTCGGGGATATGGCTAATGTAAATTGGGTTATCTTACTAACACGTGTGTATTGTTTAATTTTAATAGATTATAACCAGGAAGTCACCAGAAAGAAGTAGTATTATCTAAAACAGCAATGTGAGTACATTCACTTTTTCTCACTATTTGTGAGTACATCTAGTTTTATAAACCTTTTTATACAAACCTCAATTGTTTTAAATTATAATAACAGTGATTGAGTCTATGTATTCTACAATTACTGTCGGTATGTTGGGGTTTTGTATACATTACTTGTTACTATACTGTGAATAGTAGCATGACCACAAGTCAGGATTGACAGTACCGTGGGTGGTAATTGGGTAGATATAAACATTGTAATCGTTCTCAATACTGTAAAGATATAAAATCTTGTTTTGATTAAACTGGGATGCACTCGCCAATATTTCTTACTGATAAAACTTTTTAAAACGCATTTCAGGTAACAAAATCTGAAAGCCAAATAGAAGCCAGCTGGAGAGCACTGAAGGCTTGGAAAAGTGGCTATAAAAGTTACCTACATAAGAAAGAAGTTTTATTTCAATAAATTAGGGTTTATCCCTACAAACATATTCCCATGTATTTATTATTTATAAAAATATGGTGTTTTACTCTAATAACTATTTCCTAACTACGGCCCTGATATAAATTCCCGCTGCCAAATTAATAAACACCGATACCACTAATCTGGATCTCGCAGCGCCCGCTCCCGGGGTAGGGGTCGGGGGCTGCGACATAATATATAGAGATACTGATCCACAAGAACGGTAGCAATGCACTGAAAACAAAGTCGGATTCGCTATCCGGTTTATATATGTCGTGTAGGAGTTTTGGTAAATTTTTACTTTTTTTTTTTGCAATTTTTAAATTTGTTTTTCAATTTTCTAATCTATGTTGGATTCATAAGCTATTTATATATACACACACATATATATAGGATGAGGATCATTACAAATATTATTTATTGCGAGAACAAAAAAAACAACTCTAAATTACTAAATTTTGTGATTTAAGGTTCATAATTTTTGAATTTTATGTTTCTTACATTCATATGTGTATGATATATATATATAGGGGATGGATCATGAGAAAACTAGTTTAAATGAGAAAACCAAAAAACTAACTAAAAAAAACCTAAAAAACATACAAATTTTTTTTTACATTTTTTTATAAAAAATCGCTAGTTTTTATACATAAAAAAAATTAAAAAAAAAATAATTTTTTTTTGTTGTATTACACATATGCACTATTACGGATATAGTGCACATGTGTAGTACACATATAATGCACATGTGCATTACAACAAAAAAAATATATATATATATATATAAAAAGCGATTTTTTATAAAAAAAATTGTAAAAAAATAATAATTTGGTATGTTTTTTAGCTTTTTTTTTAGGTTTTTTTAGTTAGTTTTCTAGTTTTCTCATTTAGATGTAGTTTTCTCATGATCCTCTCCCTATATATATAAACCATATATTACACATAGCCTACATACATGTAGCTAATTTAACCTATACATAACATACATATGTGTAGGTTATATAAAAACAGAAAAATGTTCATATTTTGTTTTGAATTCTAGTGTGAGAAACAATAAATCTTTCATTTGTAACATTTTCATTTACTTTTTAGGCTTTTAGGATTGAAGAAATGGGTGACTCATTTTGTTCTGCATGTTCTCGCAATATTTAGTGTTCGGCATAGAACATTTCCCTATATATATATATATATATGGATAGGTTCATTTGTGAACGACCCCTTTGATAGTGAACTGTGTGAACTAATCCTAGCCCTTGATAATCAATACACAAGTGTAAATAAATAGCCAGAATTTGATCAATATTTGATTATAAAAATACACTAGTGTATTTTACAATTTGATTATCTAAATCAATGGTCAGGATTTGTTCACTCAGTTCACAAATACACTACTAGAGTGAACACTGGTGTATTTGTGAACTGAGTGAAGAAATCCTAACCATTGATTTACATCATCAAATCATAAAATACGCTAATGTATTTTCATCATCAAATCCTGGCCATTGATTTACTCTTGTGTATACACTTGTATATATTAAAAAAACCTATATAAATGCTATATAGGATGGATGAACTTTTGTATAGGTAAACTATCTAGAATCGAACATGAAAGTAAACTTTAGCGGTCTAATTAGTAAAAAAAAAGAGTGACATAATTGAAACACTTCTCAAACTTAGTTACTAATTCAGAAAACTACCCCTTTTATTTATTTAATCCTTATCATTATCCTTCTTTATGTAATTCTTATCCTTATCCTTATTCTAATTGAATTCCAATTGAAGTCATTTCACTCATAAGTATTTTATATAAATTTATGATTTGCATTTTTTCAATATTCAACCGATGTAATACACGGATATGTAAGTTAATATATATTAAAAATTACGATGAAAGTAATTTAGTTTTTACTAAATATTTATTTAGTTTTTTTACTAATATACTATTTATCACTTAATTTGTTTTTTAACTTGCGTTTGTTAAATTTTTTAAAGATTTGAATCCGTAACTATATTTAATTTTTATTTTTCAAAATTGTGTTATAATACTTATCGAAAAAGGATATCGTGCAACTACTGTACCGAGCCAAAACTGACCGAACAACATCAATATCAGTACTACATTCAACTTTGTGGTTTCTACTTTTGATAAACTAACACCATATCTCTAGCGTACTGTACCGTGTTCATTGGTACCGGTACGTGTATACATTTTTATGGTTTCTGGTTTCGATAATATCTCATTTATACAACTCCGTTTGTGGTGATAAATGAATACTGATACTGATACAATGACCAACTGAACCGATATCGTTCAAACAACATCGCTACAGTACCGGTGTTCATCTTTATGGTTTCCGATCAATGTAAAATATATACATGAGAAGGGAAGTCTCATAAACAATTTCATTATTATAATTATTGCGTTCATTAATTATTTACTTAATACGTAGATGTGTTTAATTTTTCTCTCAAAATTACGTTATAAACTTTGTTGACGATAGATATAGTGTTTTTCTGTATAAGATATAATGTTTTTCATATTGTAGGCTATATTAGTGCCGGTACCCTGATAAACCGAATTATATCGGTATCAGTATTTGTTTTTATGGTTTTCCATCGATGTAAAACACGTGTTGATATCCATTTCGCACATTACGGTATTAATTTTTGAGTTTTTCTTTCGATTGATATATCAAGTGTTAATACTGAACAAACCAAACTGCTACCAAACGAATTCCCGCAGTATAGGACGAGAAAATCCCGCTAGTTAAAATTAATTTTGTGTAGACTCCACATTGAAACAATCCCAACTATATATTATATAATATATATTAAAACACATCGAAACGAAGTTTGAAAACTAACTCGCGCACACACGGCCGGTCGAATGGCCTACCGTTCGAATGGACAACCGTCTGGATGACCATCCGTCCAGATGGACATCCGCCCCAAACGCTGCACTCTCCACCGCCTTAACTCTCGCTCTCACCCTATAAATACTAGTCATACGCCCTCATTTCTCTGATTTGACACTCTCATCCGCTCACACGCTCTCAGTCACTCTCAATCGCGATTCAAGGCTACTTGTAAGCATTTTCTTCTCAAATCTTGTACAATCTTCATCTCTAATCACTTCTACATCATCTTCTTCATATCACACACAAACATTAACTTTTCTCATGAAATCACTTATTTGGACCTCTTAAAGGTGGTTTCCACCCGTTTTTCTTAGGTAAATGGTGGTGGAACACCATTTGATCGAGAATGGTTCTAGATCTAAAGGATTTCACACTTTTCAACTCAATCACCACAAGATTTCAACACTTTCTCGTCTGTTTTCAACTTTTCTTCACTTTTCTACACAAAAATGATGGAATCTAGACTCAATCAGACTCTCGGCTCGTTCCTTAGCCGAGAGCTGGCTTGAAAACGGATTTCCACCGGAGAGATGACCGATAAACGGGTCGAACATGAAATTCCATCAAGTACAGCTCGTCTGTCCGAAGGGGTGGTACCCATCCGACCGAATGAACTGAATTTGGTATGTTTCCGTTGTTTGACACGTCATCACACCATCTCCGTTAAACTCAGAACTTGTTACTTAGAAAATTTTACCAAGAACACCAACTACAGATCATCTCGATCGAATGGCCATCCGACCGGATGACCATCCGCTTGGATGACCTGGTGTCTATATTTCACATTGTTTAAACTACGTTATTACGAAACATCGAATTTTAACGATTTACAAACAACACACACAACTCATTCGAATGGCCATTCGCTCGGATGAACATCCGTCCGGATGACCATCCGTTCGGATGGGTTATGCCCATTCGTTCGGATCACCAGTCGAACATCTAACCATCCGACAAACTGTTACGCTCTGTTCAACGACTTTTGCTGTTGCTCTATACAAAGGCTAACTTAGCGCTCCCTTCAATCCAACACAGTGTGTATTTAGCAGCTACAAACTCACTGTGAGTATACTCGAACCCATTTTCATTTAACGCACTTTTGGGTGTTACATACGTTCTATATCAAAGCACAACACACAACGCAAACACTTTATAACGCTAACTGCCCCCGCATGCTATACGTGATCTATGAATGCTTGTACTATGCTTATACAGTGTTACACTATACCGCCTCTAGCAACGATAATACTATAGTTTGGACTTAGCACCTGTCGTGGATAGGGGTTGCTAGGGATCACATCTCTTTACTTCATGTGTTAGCTGAACATGTGTCGCGCTTACTCTACAACGCAGTCTCGTGGTTGGGTTGTAATAATTGTTTGATAGTTACATGCTTCGCCCGTTACGTGTTACATGCTGGTTATGCGTAAACGCTTTTACTACTATATGTTATGCAAACTTGTGTACTCACCTTTACATTTTATGTATTGACTTTATTTTAACGTATGTGACAGGTTGATAGGATGCTATGCTATGCTGAATCAAGTTAGGAAGTCTAGAAACCCATGATAAAATCCGAGTTGTCGGAATAGACTTGTTTTTGAGACTTATTATCTGTAATGACTGTTTTTGCTTTATCTGTTAGTAGTATGGGATATTAACATTAAAGATATTGTCATTTAATAGTTGTTGTGGATTCTCTTGAACAATCTGTTTCTCTCAGTGCCACACCCCGATGATTCCGCCATCGGTTGGGGTGTGAGATGCGGAAACCCGACCTCCACCTGCCCGAAGGCAGGATAGTGAAATAATCAGTAAAACTTCCCCTCCCATCCAAGACGAACCAGCGCCACCCGTATTCGCCTTTCACCTGGATACCGCAGAAAATAATGGGGAAAGTGAGAGTCAAACCTGGGTCACAAGGAACATAAAGTCTTTCCCCCAACCACTCCACCACTACCTCATTGTCAATTCTTTAGTTATATTGTTAATGAAATCTTAGTGTTGTTGTAATATGAAACAAACATAATATATAGAGATACTGATCCCCAAGAACAGTTGCAATGCACTGAAAACAGAATGGTGGTGTGGGGCGGCCAGGGGGGTTGGCTGGCTTTGGTTGGCTGGTCCAATATGGTTGGCTTTGGTTGACTACTTTAATTAAAAAAAATTCACATGGCTGGCCACGCCACACCACACCCCTCATTTTTCACCATAAGCTTGTGGATCCCACCCACGCCACGTGTCGAGCAATGCCCCCAACCAAAGCCCCTCCACTTCCCATAGTGTTATATATGTCGTGTAGGAGTTTTCGTAATTTTTGACTTTTTTGCAATTTTTAAATTTGTTTTTCAATTTTCTAATCTATGTTGGATTCATAAGCTATTTCAATATATATATATATATATATATATATATATATATATAGAGAGAGGGAGAGGATGGGGTTTTAGAGTGAACACTAATCCATTTATGAACTGAGTGAATAAATCCTGCCCATTGATTTACACTTGTGTATTGATAATCAAGGACTAGGATTAGTTCACTAGTGTTCACTATCAAGAGGGTTGTTCACAAATGAACCTAACCCTATATATATATATATATATATATAGGGAAAGGTTTAAATGAGAACGCTAAATATTGTGTGAACCGTGAGAACGAATGAAAAAACCACGAAAACTTGGTCAAAAATAATTCAAATTCATACACTTATCATTATTATTCAATTACAATATTAGAAATTTAATTTACACGTTTAAATTTACGTGAATTCGTAAATATTACACATGTGTAAGTTTGTCATTTACAATGTAAATTTGTTATAATTACACGTGTGTAAAAAAATCTAATAAGAATGATTTTTGAGAGAAGAGATAAATTATTTGATGTTGTAAATTCTTTTTTTTTTTTGATATTATTCTTAATTACAATGAGGTTTGTATTAAAAAATGATCTTAATTGGTTTTTTCATTCGTTCTCACGGTTCTTGCAATATTTAGTGTTCTCAAGATAACCTTCTCCTATATATATATATATATATATATAGGATAAGGATCCGTTAGGAACCACCCTTTATTGTGAGAACCAGTGTGAACACAAAAAAATACCTAAAAAAATAAAAAAACACACAATTTTTTTTAAATCGCTACTTTTCGTCCAACAAAAATTCTTTTATTTGGGACGAAAAGTAGCGATTTTTTTATAAAAAAAACTTTTTTTTAGAATTTAATTGTGGGGTTTAGCTTTATGGTTTAGTTTTTAGCATTTACCATGTAACATTTAGATTGGGTGGTGTGTGTGGGTGGGTGGGGGGTTAGGTTTTTTTGGTGGGGGGGGGGGGGTTAGCGTTCTTTTTAGGTTTTTGTGGGTGAGTGGGGGTGGGGGGTTAGGTTTTTGGGTGGTGGTAGGGTGGGCGTGGGGTGGGTGTTTAGGTTTTGGGTGGTGGTGGAGTGGGTTTATTTTGTTGTAATGTATAAAGTTTCTTATTCGTAACATAAGAGTTTAAGCTTGACAACGAAACGGGTCAAACAAAAAACTTATAAAATTGACCACAAAATTTTGATAAATGATGTGTGCAAAATGCAACATATAAATTACATCAATTGTGGCATAAAACTTACCCTTTTTTAGTACTAATGTTGGAAAAAGTGTGCTTTTGTCTTCCTTTTGTATTTTCAGGATTAAATGAGCTCAAATTAACAAAAGAAGCAAAAAGACAGCAAAATCTAACATAAATACAAGAAAGGGATCAAACGTGACCTGCCCGACCCCACGACAGCATCTTCCCAAGCAAAACAAGAAGACAGGAGGCTGAACACGCCCCGTGCTCAGCGAGCACGGGGGAGTGCCCAAGTGTCAGCATAAAAGACAAAGTTGTAGAAGCTTCCATCGCCCACCACGGGGCCGTGCTCAGCGGACACGGGGTCGTGGTCAACTATAAGATTCGAAGAATCCTGGCAAATCTTGATAGTACAGATATGCTTCTGCACACGGGGTCGTGCCCAGCGGACACGGGGCCGTGGTCAACTAATAAAGACAAGAGCAATTAATGAAGAAAGAGAAGGATGTGGACACGGGGCCATGCCCACTTGACACGGGGCCGTGCTCGAGCTTCTGTTCAGCCTATAGATAGGAGTGTTTGGCTCAAGCTCAAACTATCCCTTGGCACACCACCTCTCTCACACTTCACCCACCACCCACCACCACCATAACACCATCATCCACCACCATCATCCATTGTCCATCATAGAGTGTGTGAGTCGTCTCGGGATCAAAGATTGATCGTAAGAGTTCTTGACAATCAAGGCCATGTTTGCCTAAGTGTAACAACCCGCACTTTTGTGCGTTGTTACTACTCGTTATACTCGTTACGCCTAGCACCAGAGATTCGGATCATAATGTAACCATATCGTATATATCGCTATTCGAAGGATAATCGCATATTTTCGAAATACAATATCACTATACTACACTATTATCACACTAACACTCACGGAGGCATTGAGTGAGGACCTATTCTACCCTCCTCAGTGGCCGTGATGTGTCGAACGTAAACAATTAACGCTAACAAGGACCCTCGGGTGAGTGTTGTAGCTCCAGTCGTCATGACGATGATGACAATACGAGTAAACGGTACCCCGTCAGTCTTTGTGGCACTACACGAAATAACGGTCACGATGACATCAAGAAAGGACCTATACTACCCTCATTGATGGCCGTGAAACGTCGCTAATAATCGCATACTCGAATCGGAAACCGATTGTTAATTATCAAAACTTTGGATTATGGATACGTAAATACGACCCTTAGTGATATATATATATATATATATATAATAATAACAATATAATGATAATATAAACTAATTATGGAAAGTACGCGCTTCGAAAACTATCAAAACGATCAAAACGGAAGAAGTCCAACGCGTCAGGATAGCGATCCGCACAGATGGGCCATCCGCACGGATGGGCAATCCGGGCCAGACTCCCTTCTTCTCCTCTGTGGCCTATAAATACCATGTCACATCACTTGAACAGTGATGTGACAGCTCCTATTCAACCAAACACGCTCCAAGACCCTTTTCTCTCGATTTCCTCGCGATTCCGGTAAGATTTCAACCTAAAACTTGTACTTCTACAATCTACACTTGATTCTACATCATTCTATCTTTCGAAACTCAAGTCCTAACCACGAAATATGCGGATTTAAGGCGTTTTGAGGTGATGTCACCAAGAGTTCTTATGAACTCCAAGTTGTGGCCTCATCCCACCATAAACGACTCAGATCTGGGTGATTTCCACACGTTTTGGTAACAAATCTCGCCTTAATCTATGTATTTACCCAAGGAACTGTGCGATTTCGAGTTAACCCTGAAGAACCATCACGAACGGGTAGATCTGATGGAACGGGGTGATTCCCGGCCGTTAGAGCGAGTCGGAATTGACGGAACTTCAAGTGTTAGTGCGAGATTACACTGTCCCGGTAACCCTATGCGTATTCCTTCCGTTAAACACTCAGAAACAGTGTTCAGAGTGCGAAACAGACATGTCAGTCCGCACGGATGACATGTCAGTCCGCACGGATGACATGTCAGTCCGCACGCATTACCTCCGTCCGCACGTACGCACCACTTAACCGCACGGATGACACATGATCCGCACGGATGACACATTATCCGCACGGATGATCCATTATCCGCACGGATCACACATCATCCGGACGGCTAACATGTCATCCGGACGGATGACTTGTCATCCGGACGGATAACATGTCAATCCGTATGGATGAGAACAATTCAACCTAATGAGTAACTTTCAAGGCAATCTTGCATAACCGTACATCGTTTACTCTATTCTTCAAGGATCAATACAGACATACTCGCAACCGACTCAAACAAGTTGCATCCCCGCTAATACGCACTGTGAGTATACTTGAACCTTTTTTAATCGAATTTTGGCTGTAACATACGTTTCTAACAAATCGAACTCATCAAACGAATTATTCAATCAATCGAATTATCACTTGCGAATAACTGTTATGCATAGATATACGTGATGCTAGTTGCATATGTGCTAGGGCTTATACTCGCGACGTCCCACCACGACTAGTATAGTACTATTGCGCCCGACGGGGTCTAGTTATGCCATCGTACATTCGAGCATCGAGGACTTAGTTGGTAGTATCAGTTTTGTGAGTATATATGTCGTGTATTACGTTTATGCATGTGGAAATTCGCAGCTCTTTTAATCTATTATGCTATACTTATCAAACCTGTATACTCGCCAATACTTTTGTATTGACAAATATTTTAACGTATGTTGTAAGTTAGATCGCAGACTATATCAAATCAAGCTAGGAAGTCTAGAAACTCAACTAAAACCTAGGTTGTCGGATTTACATTGTTCGAGAGGACAAGAAGTCTGTGATAACTTATGTGATTGTATTATTTGTTAGTATGGGATAACGAATGTATTAAATATTATCGTAATATAGTTGTTATGGATTCTCTTGAGCAATCTGATTCGCCTAGTGCCGCGCCCCGATGATTCCGCCATCGGTTGGGGTGTGACAGATTGGTATCAGAGCCATAACTATAGGGAATTAGGTCAGACTCGACCTAGTCCGGGTTGATGTCTTAGAAATTAACCTAGTCTATAGTCTAAGTACCAACAGGCCGACTCATACGAACCCGGTAGGGTTTGTACTGGGCTTACTTGATACTCTCGATCGAAATTACTAAAAGCTACAACTTTGTGTGAATACCGCGTACTACAACTCCACACGAAGAAGCCTTTCCTAAGGCTAAAGTACTACTTAGCCTTTCCTAAGGCTGGCACAATACACGTGTTTTCGAAAATACTCGCATAACGAAACCGAGCGATCCAGTCGAGATCAGGTGTGAAAACCAAGAACTCTCGATAGGAATGCTCACTCAGCGCATTTTTCTAGCACGAGAACCTTTCATCGAGTTAGGAGTGACATCCACATCTCGACAAAAGTCTCCATTTCGAAATCTAGTGGAACTCACGAATTTATTCGAAGAGCATAACCACAATTAGGAACGAAACTGTTAAGTCAGGGGTGAAACCCGTACCTTAATAAGTCATTCCACTCTTTATAAACTGGTTTTTCAAAAGCTTTCACCAAGGACTCGACTATTGCAATAACTCGAGCCACGCGATGACTAGGAAGACGAATGCCATGAGCTGCATCCCAGTGGAAGCATGGAGTCTTCTAGGACAACGCGCGCGAACGCACTTGTTGAATATAGTTGGGTTACCTTGGGTAGTCGACGCCTAAACACCCAAGGCACTCTAGCATACGAACCACCGACCTGTATGTGTATGAACACAAATTTCAGTTATGTAAACACCTATATATATACGTATAAACAACAAGTCATTATGTGAGAGCTTAGGGATTTCGTGTCTCCTATATGGCTCCTATGTGATTCGTATACTACTATACTATCGCACGAAGTTTCGAAACGAGCTTAATCGCATCACGAGACTCAAAAATCATTATGATCGAATCTCATTCCAAGTCTCTTCCTGTCTAGATGCCTTCCAACAACTCTATCTCGAGACGAGTGGCTAGGAGAAGGGCCAAACGAAGTGTCAATAAGAGGATTGCATCACTTGTGACTAAGGAAGTGAGTAAGCTTATTCCTCGAATCGCCGCTCAAGTGCACTCTCTCAGCAACTCTCGAGCTTCGGAAGACTCCAAGACGGAAGCGCTGCAATCTACCTTTCTCTACAAACACTTCAAGGCCTGTGACCCGATGGAGTTCACGGGTGAAGGAGGTGTATCTCAACTACTCCAGTGGTTCGATTCTATCGAAGTTACCCTTCGTCAAAGTGGGTGTCCCGATAGTTTCCGTACTACTTGCGCTACCGGAGTATTTCAATCGCGAGCACTCGACTGGTGGACCGCTGAACGTAACAAACGGGGGATCTCCGCAGCTTACGCTCTCTCTTGGGATGAGATGAAAGCGCTTATGAAGAAAGAGTACTGCCCTCCCCACGAGATTCAGAAGCTAGAAAACGAATTTTGGGAAATCAAGCAAACCGAATGTGACAATGCTGGCTACATCGCAAGGTTCAAACAGCTTAGCATAATCTGCCCAAGTCAAGTCAACACTCCAGAGAAAGCCATCACGAAGTACATTCGTGGCTTGCCCGAGTGTGTGGGTGATTTTGTCGAAGCTGCAAGACCTGCTACTATCGAAGAGACTTACCGCTTAGCCGCAGAAATCAACAACAAACGACTCATGGAAGGGTTCTTCTCAAAGAATCCTGTCAAGCAAGCTCATCAAGCAATCACCAATAATCCTTCAGGCGAACATGATGACGAATCTTCTGATGAATCTACTGACGAATCTTCTGACAAACCTGCTGGCGATTCTTCTAATGAATCAGCTAACGATTTTTCTGACGAATCTGCTAACAATTCTTCGGACGGATCTGCTGCCGATTCTTCTGACAAATCTGCCAACGGATCTTCCGACAAATCAGTCAAGGACTCTGCAAGTGAGTCTTAAGACGAATCCTCCAACGATGGCATCTCTTCACAAGACACCGACGAACCCAGCCGCAAACGAAAGACTTCAGGCCCGAGCTCACCAACAACCGAACTACTGCAACCGGGACCTCTTCGAACCGTTCCGATGTTTCCGAAACGAGCCTACACTGGAGCTCATCCTCAGTGCTACTCGTGCACCTATCATCATCCAGTTGGGGCTGACTGTCGCTATTGCAATAACTGCAACCGTTACGGTCACTTCACCCACAACTGCCGCATCGAACCGTGAACTTGAGTACAACAACAACAACTCCAGCAAATATCTAGCAAGCGTAGGATAAAGTTGTAATGATACGATTTTCGACGTTAATTTCTAAGTTTTGAACCTACACTACTTACTCGATGTTGCCACTACGCGTGACATTAACTCTCGTTTTCGTCTTCTCCTTCACTCTCTAATCGTCGCACTTAGACTAGATTCACACATATACTATATACTATATCATGAAATAATGTGTTTTACCCTCACTGCACTTTTAGAACGAGGTACGATAAACGTGCAAGGAACGACTAATCGCGGGTGCACACGGGATTACTTGGGTCAGTGCACGGAGATCGTAGTGAATTCTAAGGTGCCATAGCGTTTTGACAAAAGGTGACACCAAATCACGGGAAGAAAGTAGTAGGGGTCAAGCAAGGTGTGCCTTATCATACTACCGAAGTTCCGTGAAGAAGGTGCCACGTGGAGTTGAACGTTATTAGACCTATTATACTATTATGATTATTTTCAACACACTACACTCAATCGCAAGGCGTAACAAACCGTATCATCGCGAGACCTGTCGTAAGTCTGCAAACGCAATGCTAACGCCGCATCAATGGACTCAGGAGAGTCTACCTCGCAGGACGATTGCATCAACGCAAGACTAGTCGTAAGTCTATAGCGATCAATCTCGTCAAACACATTAACACTCACGATATTATCGGGTGAGGACCTATTCTACCCTCCTCGATAACCGTGAAGCGTCGCAACGCAACGTTAAGCTTATGCGAAACGAACCCGACTAGTTGAAATCGCTTACCTTGTGTATCTCGCAATCTCTATCGCTTATTATGTGAATCTATAACGTTTGCTGTGTATCAATCTATCGCTTCACCGTTAGCCGTGATATTCTTGTTAAGCTAGCACACATGACCTCGCTTCACGAGGCGAAGCTCATATGATTAACGCAAGGTGTTTTAGTCATATCAGCGACCTTTCGTGGAAAAAGGCCATGTAGGGTCTAATGTTAGTCAACTCTGTGGTGTTAATCAATCAAAATCGAACCGCATACCTTCATCGCTTACACGCAACAACTGCCGCTTATCGTAATTCGATTATCGTCACCATCATTGCTAGTGTTGTGTTTGTATTGTTCGTTTAATCACCTAATCGCCGATCGCCTATCGTGTATAGTCTACCACTTATTCGCGTACCGCTTATCGCTCATTGGTGTTCATTACAGTCTATGTGGTATTAGTGCACATGACACCGCTTCACGAGGCAAAACTAACCTGGCGAAGCATGGTGTTTCGCCATGTTAGCAAACTCTCGTGGAAACGTGCCATGTGGGTTTAATGTGTAATCTAATCGAAAACGCGCTATTCGCTTCTCGCTTATCAACTCGCCGGATTAACCTATTCGATTCTATCTTATGCTCGGTCCGACTTTCTAACGATTGTGCCGAGTAAAACGCAATTCTATCCATGTCATATCGGCACACCTGACACTGCCTCACGAAACGGGAATAGTATGGGCAAAGCATGGTGGATACGCCGCTGGTACTTCCTATATATAAGTGTTTTCAACATATTAACAAACTTTCGTGGGAAAGTGCCAAGTGGGGCTCGGTAATTAACTACCTTTTTGTACTAATTAAAAACGTCTTTTTACAAAAATTTTGATTTAAAACCGGTGGACAAGTGAAATTTTCTCACGACGTGGAGTTAACATCGAATCAGCTTAACTCCATGTCCAAGAAAAGTTTTATAAGCCCAGTTTTTCCTTAAACTTTTACAACGTCGAAACAAAAATCCTTCTTAAAACATTGGTTCGACATCGAATGCAGCTTGAACCCATGTCAGAGGAGAGTTTTCGTAACCCTTGTTTTCATCTTCGAATTCCTTAAAATGTTAGAAACTTAAACTTCCTTGCAACAATCGGTAAACATCGACTCTGTTGACCGCACGTTAAAAGGAAAATTTTCAAAGATTTTCATCCTAAACCCCTTTTTAATATCTAAAACGAACGCTTCTTGTAACGTTGGTTAACGATCAATTCAGTTAACTCTACGTCATGAGAAACCTTTCAAATTACAATCGCATCGAACTAACGAATTCTACACAAGACAAGGTACTTTGAAATGCCAACTCGTGGGATTAATACTTTCGTCTTTACGTCGCCTTCTCGCTATCGCAGTCGATCACTCTTATTCGAAAAGTTCTCGCTGTCAACTTACGGTCAAATCACTCGCTGTATCGCTACTTATACAAGATCAACTCTTAGAAGTCTACCTATTAGATTAATTTCGGGACGAAATTTCCTAAAGTAGGGGAGACTGTAACAAGCCGCACTATTGTGCGTTGTTACTACTCGTTATACTCGCCGACAGATTCGTCAAATTTCCTAAAGTAGGGGAGACTGTAACAACGAGCCCTACAAAGATGAGCATACAACTCGCCGACAGATTCGTCAAATTTCCACAATGTGTCACTGAAAATCTATTGGTCAAAGTTGACAATTTCGTTTTCCCGACCAACTTTCTCATCCTAGACATGGAGGAAGACACTGATGTCCCTCTCATCCTCGGGAGGCCATTTCTAGCCACCACCCAAGAAGTGGTGGATATGAATGACGGAACACTAACATTGAAGTTTGGGGACAAGGAAGTGAAGTTTGAATGTGGAAAGAGAGTAGAGGACGAAGACCCGGTCAACTACATGAAGGTCATAGACTCAAGCTTGGATGACGCTCTCCGACGGTGTAGCATGGGATGCAAAACATCCCACTTGGGTAACATATGACCAGGCTTTGGGTCTAGGCAAGGACCCTTATAAACGTGGCACACCACGGAGGCATTCCGCGGAACTATCCTTAGTTTAGTTTAGATTACTCTTTATGTTTTCTAGTTAGTTTTAATTTTCAGGAATAAAACACACTCGAGATGGCAAAGGATACAAGGGAAACTTGAACCAGCACCCCATGCAGGAAAACAGGACCATCCGAAAATTTTCTTCATTAACAGTAAGCTCAGCACGGGCCGTGTCCGCCCAACACGGCCCCGTGCTGCACAGTCTGCAGAAATGACCCAGTTCAGGTAAACTGGACACGGGCCGTGTTCACCCGACACGCCCCCGTGTCCAGGCTTCTGTTTCTTTTGTTTAATTTTTGTTACTGGCACTTGAACACGGGGTCGTGCCCGGACAACACGGGTGTCACACCCTGTCTTTTGCGGAAGCGTATGATGTGTGACTGGTTTAATATCATTGCATTCAATCATACTAAACAACTACATGATCAAAACGATGTTCATCCATTCATGAAAATGTGAGTATTACAAATACTTGTTATTTAAGTTTTAAAAACACAACCTTCGTCTAGGTTACAATTCAACAAAAGTGGTTGACATCTAAACTTGAAGTCTACTTCTAGCTATGACACTTGCGCCCAAGATCCATCCTGTCACCTGAAATACATGTAATTTTGGAAAACATCAACATAAAGTTAAGCGAGTTCATGCGTTCTGTATATCTGGTATGAAAACATAGTTTGTATTTTGTACAAATCAAGTATTCTTGTATAAATCAAGTCTTCTTGTGTACCCCACGTATTAAATGACTGTTTATGCAAGGACATTAAGGCACGTGAGGACATCGGGAGCATTAGTATTTTCTCCTTCAAGGCATGTGAGGACATAGGGAGCATTAGTGTTTTCTCCCTCAAGGCATGTGAGGACATAGGGAGCATTAGTGTTTTCTCCCTCAAGGCATGTGAGGACATAGGGAGCATTAGTATTTTCTCCTTTAACTGTGTCGATTAACCTCGACTGTGTCGATTACCCTCGACTGAGTCGATTAACCTCGACTGTGTCGATTTCCCTCGACTGGGACACCGAAGCACTCAAGTGGTCACATAAGGACCATGAGTGGGGCTCGGCCGTACCTGTTAGATCAAACCCTCGTCCCTAATTAAGTATTAATGGCATCTCAATATCTAGTTTAAGCTCACATGATCTAGTATTTTCTAGGCATTTCTTAAAGCACATCATACTCGGTACTCATTCTCACCATGAGTGTTTCTCGTATTTTTTGTATTCTCAAATCGTATTGCACTCGGTACTCGTTCTCACCAAGAGTGCTTCTTGTATTTTTACCATTTGTAAAAAATGTAATATTTGTAACATGTATTTCACCCCCGAGAGTTATAAAACCAAAAACAGTTAAAGAAAAGGGGGAGCATGAACTCACAACTTTGCGTTCCTTGCATCATAAACTTCACCGGATTTTGCTTATAGAGCGTCGTGACCTAAACGTGTTTTATTATCGTCAGTCACTAGACTTGTAACGCACAAGTACAAGTCACCATCTTTTATGTATGTATTCTTGTGTTAAAAATAATTTATATTTTTAACTAAGTGTCTTACTTATATCATTTTCTTTAACACATAGCACGTTAGATCGTTCTCAAATAACCTACCCGACATTTAGACACGCAAATTACTACTTATGTCGTTTCAGCTTTAATCTTCAAAACTGGGCTGTTTTCGGAGATTTTAATAAAATAGTTAACTTATTCCAAGAATTCCAAATTTTTTACAGAATGTCTTAAACGATCCAAAAATTATTGTGTAAAAATCTCGGGATCCAATTCATTACCAATATTTTATAAAAATTCATTTTCCGGACTGCAATCAGGTTCATCTTTTTCTGACTGCAGTCCACGGAATAATTTATTTAAAATTCATCGTTGGTCCGATTTACGAAATTCCAGTGGGAGAATTACAAATACATCGGTGGTCATCTTTAGTACAAATTTCATGATCTAACTCTACACAGAATTTAAGTTATGACTGAAAACAGAACGCATATTTTCAGCAGCAAAAATGCAGCTTTAGCTGCTGTTACAAAATGACACTTTAAAAATAGTAAACGAAGTCCAAAAATTATGATTCCAGTGCCATTAGAACTGTATTTCATAATAACATGTGATAGACTCAAGAAAATCAGGTTTTTGTTAAGTATTGACCTGTTTACAGCCAACTGAAGTTGGCTGTAAAAGCTTGGACAGAATCTGTTTTTCAGCTTTTAGCTTTCTAATTCGTGTTCGATTGATTCCGTTAACATGTTTAGTGATCACAACAACATCAAATATCAATATTAACCAGCAAATCATCAGGAAATCAACAAGAATCATAACAACATCATATTATCATCACTTCATCACTAGACTAGTTTATGTTCAAGACTTGTTTAAGGTTCTTTAGAGTTTCTTGATACTTTACCATTCTTTTCATTATTAACCATCAAAATCATGAATAAGATGAAGATCTAAGGCACTTACTACTAGCACAAGGCTAGGGGAGTTCAAGAGCGTAAATGTGTTGGTTAATAGCAAATAAGGAAGGTCCTTCCACTTCCGAGAGCACCAAGCTTCGTTGTAGGACTCTTTGCACCTTTGTATGCTTGTAAAATGGATGAAACAAGTTGGAATGATGATGATGATGGTGGGGTGCTTGGGTTGAGCCATGACCCAAGGGAGCAAGGGAGAGAAGAGTTGTGGTGAAAGTAGTGGGATGATGTGAGGATTAAGATCTAGTAGGTTGTTCTTATATTTTCCAACAAAGGTTTAACCATTGGTTTCTATGTCTTGGTAGTACATGACACAATCCATTAAACAACTCCATAAAATCTTCTAATTTAGGCATGTGGCTGATTTTTAAGCTTAGGGGGAGGGGGTTTATATGTAACTTTGAACTAGTTAGTTGGTTCATAATCCCCATCCAAGTATATGGTTACTAGGTTAGTTATTAGATAATTTAGTGGGTGTTAAGGTGTTCGGGGATCATGACTAGCTTAGAAATAAATAAACAATGCTTCTAGCAATATTTTTATGTTCCGGGTAATGTCCGGTTGTTTGGTTAAATACCGGTTCGTTAAAGTGCTAAATTGCACCGTTTAGTGTCCTTTATGTCCCCTTTTGTACCCTTTCTATTCCCGACACTTAGGGAAGTATTCTGGATGATACATCATAATTTCTGCATAATATTTCAGTGTCATATTGCTGATTATAGCTGAATTTAAATAAATTACGCGCTTAAAGTGCGTTTCGGGTGCTTTTTAGTGCTTAAATTAGTTTCCGGATGGTATATATATGTAAACCCTTGTATGTATTCTTGGGTTTTAATATATTCTTGTTGTTGGACCTACACCTAGGCCTCATTTCTAATGTATGACTGCTTTCTGCAGTTTTGTTGACACGTTGTGTTTTACCGATGAGTTTACTAGTATTTCTGACGCAACGCTCTTGTTAATGCATAAAGCAATATTTTGTGGTATGTATCGTGCATGAATTCACTTGTATGGAATTCAGAAATTTATTTGTCTTGTAAACTGGATCATGTACGTTTATTAAAGCACAGATCACTTTTCATTTAGTGTACGGCATGTACGGAAAAGTGACGGTTGTCACAACGGGGCCGTGTCCAGCGCCCAGTAACACTAATTTTTGATTTTTCACAATTTCTTTTTACACATTCAATCAAACTAAAAATTTATTTTTGGGACACATTGAGGACAATGTGTAATTTAAGTGTGGGGGGATGCTAAAACCTTGAATCTTGCAAGTCCTAATAACAAGCCTTACACAAAACTCTATTGGAACCGCTAATCACCCCAAGTTTTTTTCAAAAAAAACTTGTCTAGGTTTAATTTAGGAATTTTAAAATTCTAAAAAGGTTATATTTTTACAAATTTACAACCGATAGCATCGTGATAAAAAGAACCAACATAAGAGAATTATGAAAAGGCATGACAAGCTTAGTTAAAATTTAATTATATATACTTGATCACATAAAAACTCATTCCCACAAAAGTGAGTTTTGAGCCTTTATTGAGCATACAAAAACATATCTTTAAACTAAATGCTCATTTTCCGTTTCTTGTGTGAATAGCTGTTTGGTTCTTACAACTCTAGAACTTTCCACGACGATACATTCCCGGTCCTTACCAACTTAAACCCGAGTAAGTAAATGATGGAGGCATTAGGACTAACTTTTTTTTTACTCTACACCATTATTTTTCTGTTTTTTACTACCTACCCAAAACCCCCCTAGTTAACCCCTTTGAGCCTAAACCTTTTCATTTCTTAACCCAAACCAAACACCCTTTCACCCACCAAAACCTTTTTTATTTTTAACCATTTATTTTAGTAACAAGTTCGGTTTTTCATTTGACTTTGAAAAAAAAATGTGTGTTGATGATGAAGCAAAAGAAATAAACAAACAAGTTCATCAAAAAATAACTTTGTTTGAATAAAAGCTTCATCAAAATAAAAACATTGAAAAAATTAAAAGTCTTTCGAAAACCGATGCTTGTTACGCTTTTTCGCCCTTTTCTACTAACCACTAACCCAACCACCTACCTTTAACTCAAGCCTAACCCTTCACCCAAAAGTCCTCTTGATATTTACAAAGGTATATAGTTAAAAAGGAGGAGGATTGATTGCTTGGCAAGCATACGGTAGGAGTAAGTTCCATGCCGCTCTCGAGTGATTCACTAAAATACATCTTCGGTCGAGTGTTGAGTGATCCCCCGTGAGGTATGTGAACTTGTATATAAAAAGAATTTTAAAGAGGCATGTTATGCCCTAATAAGTAATTTATCTTATGAAAAGTTTTAAATAAATCATGACGAATAGGATTGTAAATAAATAAAAATAAAACTAAATAAAGAATCTTGGAAATCCCGACACTCTATGACAAGCCCAAAAACCTTCTCTTCTACCCATTCCATTTGGGAGTGTAAAGCCATATTATAAAGAGTTTTACTTGAGGACAAGCAAAGATTCAAGTGTGGGGGTATTTGATGTGTGCAAAATGCAACATATAAATTACATCAATTGTGGCATAAAACTAACCCTTTTTTAATACTAATGTTGGAAAAAGTGTGCTTTTGTCTTCCTTTTGTATTTTCAGGATTAAATGAGCTCAAATTAACAAAAGAAGGAAAAAGACAGCAAAATCTAACATAAATACAAGAAAGGGATCAAACGTGACATGCCCGACCCCACGACAGCATCTTCCCAAGCAAAACAAGAAGACAGGAGGCTGAACATGCCCCGTGCTCAGCGAGCACGGGGGCGTGCCCAAGTGTCAGCATAAAAGAAAAAGTTGTAGAAGCTTCCATCGCCCACCACGGGGTCGTGGTCAACTATAAGATTCGCAGAATCCAAGCAAATCTTGATAGTACAGATATGCTTCTGCACACGGGGTCGTGCCCAGCGGATGTGGACACGGGGCCGTGCCCACTAGACACGGGGCTGTGCCCGAGCTTCTGTTCAGCCTATAAATAGGAGTACTTGGCTCAAGCTCAAACCATCCCTTGGCACACCACCTCTCTCACACTTCACCCACCACCCACCACCACCATAACACCATCATCCACCACCATCATCCATTGTCCATCATAGAGTGTGTGAGTCGTCTCGGGATCCAAGATTGATCATAAGAGTTCTTGACAATCAAGGCCATGTTTGCCTAAGTCTCTTACATCGCTCGGTGAAGACAAAGTGTCTATTGTAATACTTTTTATTTTTAATCTTTTCGCACTTTTTAATTGGTTATGTATTAATGACTTTAATAACTAGTTTCTTATGTTGAAGGTGATTCTTCCTTATCGTTTGTCCGTGGTGTCTTGGCATTATTTTACTGTCTATATAAAATAAAAGATTTTCACCATTCATATCTCCACGGTATATATGGAGGTATGTTGGCTACCTGGTCGGGGGTTAAGGGAACGGTTTGGTAAGAGTCTTGCCATTGTTCAGTGTATAGATCCTGCAAAGGACCTGGGTCAAATTTAGTAGGACCTCCTTCAATACTTAACGGTATTGGATGGCGGGGGTCGAAACTCTTTGACCCCCTCATAAGTTAAACTACTATTAAAACTTTAACCCGGCTACTTAGGACTGTATCCCTGCTGACTCAGACTACTTAGCCGAGGGTAACGTCACCTTCAAAAGAGGGGCCTACCACATTATGCATTAATAACTTAATTAATTATCTTTCAATAATCCGACCCTTTAGGATTGTATCCTTGCTGACTCAAACTACTGGGTTGAGGGTAACGTCACCTCCAAAAGAGGGGCCTACTACAATAACTAAGATAATATCTTAAATAGTGCAAAAGTGCGGAAATAATCAAAGGTTACACTAAACACGAGTCGGAGCCAAGTGATTCATCTTGTCTATCTGTTTTTTCTTTTATTTTTATTTTCAGTATTTTAGTTAGTTTTTATTTTTCTTAGTTTAAAAACATTTTTCTAAACTTTTGATTTGATTAGACGTTGAGGATAAACCGGTACTAAAAGCTCTTGTGTCCTTGGACGGCCTCGGTATCTTACCAACACTATACTACGCTCACGATGGGTGCACTTGCCCATATGTGTGTTTAGTGTTAGTAAATATCGTGTTTTATAAATTTAAAACTTGGCTAAAGAAAGTGTAAAAGGGCTTAAAATATACTTAAACTTATATACACACTTCACACGCATCAACAAACATAACCCAAGTTAACTACATAAAAAGTTTACATCCAAAATCTAAGTTAACCACCGTACACTTATCCGGCAAAGTTCTAGAAATACTTAAAGTTAAACATTACAAAACTTAAAGCATAACATGATAGTTTGTACAAAAGCTTTTGACCCGTTTAGTCGAGTATCATAGCGGAAGCATAAGAGATGGTGTGTTCGTTCCAAGCTTGGCGTCACCTAACACGTTGATTTACCTACAACCATATCACACGAATTAGTTATTTCATAGTTAACTAACGTAGACTTTAAATCTTTCATCGAGTGTAATGATAATCCTTTCTTTAACATTCCTTCAATCATAATTTCTAACGGGTATAAATGTCAAATTCCTTCTATTTTCTATATCCGGTTCGACATCAATTCCTTATCAGTTAATTTTTGAGGCATAACCTAGACAAGTTACCTGGTCATCTGGGTTATCAGGCATAACCAGACAAGTTACCTGGTCATCTGGGTTATCAGTCGTGACCGAGACATAACCCAGATGAATTGTCACAGCCCAGACGTTTATTTCACCCTGTCGGTATGCCAGCCGTAGGCTACGGCATGCATCAACAAAGAATTCAAACCTTGTACAAATCGAACTTCCATGTACTAGGATTTAACATAATACAAATTTATAAACTTAAACATTGTAAACTACTAGTATTTGCAAGTGTAAGAACTTACCTCTATCGTTTGAACCTTGTGACCTCTTTTCGCTTGATTCTTCTTCTTTCACACCTACACTTAGCAAATGCATACCTAGCTTTCCATGCCTTGGACATTCCTCATAAGTCTTTTATCAAAGAATATAAATCGTTTTGTGCATTCATTTTTCATTTCATTTAAGCAAATGATTCTCAACAAGATATCATCATAACATGTTATAATTCATCTTTTAAGCATTTTATCAAACACTTGGTGTGCGTACCATTAGTAAAGCATAATGTACAAGTATTCTATGCATATTCTTCATATTTCACAACATGAACCATTATAATCAATCAAATTCATACAATCATCATCCTACACCAAATTATCTAACTAATGTTCTACAACATACAAACTTTACATCAACATTACATGAGTTTGCACCAACATGATTATCATACTTCATCATAATTCTATCATAAATGAGTTTAACCTTGAATCATCAAGATAATAAAAAATTCAAGCATAATTTATATTCTACATAATGATTCTATCAAATGTTCATACTAAATTCATTCAATTTCAGGGATTAATCATATCCCACTTATGAGAGTTTATCAAATCATAAAATTCAACTTACATCTTGTTAGAATTGTTTGGATGACCGAATTTAAGTGTTCATGCAGTGGAATTAGCCATGATTTCCCTTCTAATTTCTAGCTTTTATGAAGATAATGGTTTTCCCTCTCCCTCTCTTGCTCCTAGAGACACCCACACACACACTGATGTGTGCGTGGTGTGTTTTTAGTTGTTTTAATAAATTAACTTTCTTTCCTTCCACATTTGGCCCCTTAAGTATGAACATTTATTTTTAACTGGCTAAATCTCATTCTTTTAAGTTTAAGTTTTAGATTTACATTCTAACTAGACCCATACTCCTAGTTATTTACTTGTAGCATACTATAATAATATATAAATGTGCATAATCATATTTTTGGGGTTACACGTGTTCGTTGGTACCGATATGTGTATACATTTTTATGCTTTCTGGTTTCGATATTATCTCATTTATACAACTCCGTTTGTGGTGATAAATGAATACCGATACTGATGTTAATACAGTGACCAACTGAACCGATACCGTTCAAACAACATCACTACAATACATGTGTTCATTTTTAAGGTTTTCGATTAATGTAAAATGTATATAGGAGAAGGGGACTCTCATAAACAATTTCATTATTATTATTATTGTGTTCATTAATTATTTACTTAATATGTAGATGTGTTTACTTTTTTCTCTCGAAATTACGTTATAAACTTTGTTGACGATAGATATAGTGTTTTTCTGTATCAGATGTAATGTTTTTCTTACTGTAGGCAGTGTTGTAAAAGTCGCTAGGCGGTCCCTAGTCGGCCGACTGGGGAGTTGGGAGTAATCGGAGTACTCAGAGAGTACTCGGGGAGTACGCGGACATGGTAAATATAAAGAAAATTAATTGTTATATATTATTTATGTGTTAAAATAAGCATAATTCATGTCAACTAAGTATAATTTAAAATGAAACATGTTTAAAGTTCAAATATTTTGAATACAAGTCCGACTAGTCTGAGTGCAAGGCCGAGTAGTCCGAGTAGGCCGATTTTGACCGAGTTTGACTGATTAAAAGTCAACAAACCCCGTTGACCGCCTAGACCGACTACGTCCGACTAGGCGCCGAGTACTCCCGAGTAATACCGAGGCCGACTAATTGAGACCGCCTAGGAGGAAGTCGCCTCAGAGGGGGTCCGAGGACCGAGTACTGGCCGAGTACTCGGCCGAGTAATCCGACTTTTACAACACTGATTGTAGGCTATATGAGTGCCGGTACCCTGATAAACCGAATTATATCGGTATCGGTATTTGTTTTTATGGTTTTCCATCGATGTAAAACACGTGTCGATATCCATTTGGCATATCACGATTTTAATTTTTGAGTTTTTTCTTTCGATTGCTATATCAAGTGTTAATACTGAACAAACCGAGCTGCTAACAAACGAATTCCCGCAGTATAGCGCGAGAAAATCCCGCTACTTAAAATTAATTTTGTGTTGACTCCACAATAAAACAAGCCCAATTATATAATATATATTAAAACACATCATAAGCTATAGTATATGAAAAAGCCTTAGTTTTAAATTTATTTACTAGATTGCCATTTACACTTACATAATTAGTTTTTTTATGGCAACTTGGTAATTTAGTTACTTTTTAGTGACATCTCTATGCATCCTACAACAAGACACATGTTTTATGTTTTAACCACACAATTTTGATCCTTACACTTTTGCCCCCACAATTTTGTTAGGTTTTATAATACCAATTTACATTCTTATCCCATGAATTTTAATAAACTTATCAAACATCCCCCAAACACTAATAAAGTTATTTTATCCTTTTTAAATCGTTTTACACCACAATCCCCGAACTTTAATAAAGTAATCACTTTAAATTTTATACAAATTTTCTGTTACGATGTCATATTTTTTTTACATGTTTCATCTTTTTATATATAGTTTCAAATAATATTAACGGTGCACAAGAGTTATTTTTATCTACGTTTCGACATTCATTTACGTAACGTTATTTTTAAACCAGCCAGTTGTTTAGACGTTTTTATAATGTTTGATTTTTTAAACCATCTAGCACTAATGTAAAAATATACTATTGTTACGTGTTATTTATCTACACTTAAACCAACCCACTATAACCCGTTATACTATATGTTAAAAAGAAACATTTGGGTGATTGTTTGTTCGAATGAAGTGATGCTAACGCTAAAGAGTCTTTAAAGTAGAATTTCTTTGGGAGTGTGAGTTGCCTGAGGACGGTTAACAGTGGAAAGCGGTGGCATCACTGAGTTTAGTTATGGGTTTTATAAATAGTTTATGTTATAGTACTGAGAATCTCTAAATGAAACATAAATCGTTATCAACTACTAGGTTCTTAATTATTTTAGTTGCTTTTGCTTTCAAAACAGGTTGGTTCCCCGCCACAACGCACGGATGGGAACAACCTAGTTAATAACAAAGAATCCACAATTTTTTGAAAGAGTAAATTGCCATTTTAGTCCCTGAGGTTTGTCCCAAATTGCCATTTTAGTCCAAATAGTTTTTTTTTCTCCTCTGAGTCCATGAGTTTTCCATTTTGTTGCCATTTTAATCATATTGTCTAACTCCGTCTAAAAGCCCCAGTTTTAGTCAGGGTATTTTTTACATTTTTGTTTGAAACTTTTCAACTTTCCATTCTGATCCAAAACTTATTTTACATTAAAAAAATATAAAAGAAAACAATGTAATGTTATAAAAATTATATATATATATATATACACACACAGAGAGACATGTACTGTGTCTCCACTCTTCCCTCCTCCATTGTTCACCACCATTATAGACCACCGTTGCCGGAACAAAATCAAACCGAAATCAAGCAATAGACGACCAAAATGGGGTCAAGGGTGTCACACCATACCTTAGTCACCGGAAACAACCAGAATCGGAGGTGATCGGAACCACCACCATGACCTTTCTCAGAATTCATTAGAATAACCACAACTAATGTCACCGGAAACAACCACAAAGCCAAGGTAAAAGTAAAAAAAACTGAAAACCGGTAAAAACAAGAAGACATAAAGGAACTTCAAATCCACAAACCCAAAACAAATAATTCTTTTTTCCTGCAATTCATCTTCTAAAATCAAACCAGCCGATGATGCCATTCATAAGCCACCACTGACGGCGGGGCGTGACAACCACGCGCTCATCAAAAACCACCGGCGACCTACAAAGAGGACAATTAAAGTTAAAATGATGAAGCCAGCCATCAAAGCACTCCTTGTGGAACACGTAATGGCAGGGGAGCTTGCGCACGTGCTCACCGGCAGTAAGGTGGTTAAGGCAGACGACGCAATCGGAATCCAGCAGAACCGGAACGTGTTTGTTGGAGAGGAGACAGTTGAGGTGCTGGAATAAGGTAAGCATGGGCGGTAACCGGTGGTAGTTTGGTGGGGCTGTAAAGAGAGAGAGAGAGAGAAAGGTGGGTGGTGGTAAGTGATGGAGTGGGTGGTGGTATGTGATGGTGGTGGCAGTGATGGGTGGTGGCGTTGGTAGATGTTGATGGTGGTGGTGGTGGGTTGGTGGTGTAAAGAGAGAGAAATGGGGGAAGAGTGGAGACACACAGTACATGTGTCTGTACATATATATTGTTATCTATCTCTTATACTAAAGCAAAATAGTGTTGACTATTTGACTTTGATGTGGCTATTCTCTTTGGCCAGAGAATTGGTTTTTTAGGCGCCATTCTCCTTTTCTCTCTATTTTCCTTCAATTCTCTTGGCCGCCTCTTTCTTCATTCAATGTTTCTTTGGATTATATATGCTAGGTTGAAAAGTTAATCAATTATCGGAAGTTTTTTTAGGAAATTATGGAACCGTTTCCAATTCTACAGCCTATATACAAATTATTGCTTTTAATCGGATGTTTCAAACGACGACTGAAGAAGCTTCCTCTATTTTATCTTCATCATCAGACTTCGAAATTCAAGCATCGGTAAGTTGGATTCCACCTCTGTATTTGATTTTTTTGTTGCTATTAGAAAACCCTAATTTTGTTCATCTGGTGCTCCTCAATTTCTCTGATCCAGTCGTGCGATCTTCGTTTAATCAATATTCTTTTTGATTCATCCTCTTAATCTGAGTTTATATTACATTACTTTCATCCAGAGAGTTTCTTTTGTGTTTCATGGATATCAAACCAGGTCTTACTAGATCCACATAATACATATCTTAATCCTTATGATAATCAGTTAGACTCCTTTTGGTTTTGATTTCTGGTTAAGTTTTTTATGTTTGATCGTTCTTGGTTTCTTGCTTACGGGGATATTGAATAATTTTTATTAGAATCTGATTCTTGCTATCGTACTTGGTGTGGTTTTTTGTTACAGATCTAAAAACTCGGTCAGAATGCCTTAGCCGACGACTCTAGCGATGACGTCTAGGGATCCGACGAGTTGATCCGGAGCCAGTTCATTTGACAGGTCTACATTTTTTTTCTTATTATTAAGAAGTATATGTTACGAAACATATCTTCAACATAATAATTTAGTGATTAATGATGATTTGTGGTTGAGATGATAGGGAAATTGCATAAGTATTTGATTTGAACTCTTATTGTGGTTTGTTTTGTTTAGTATTTACAGAATGCCCTAATTCGACCGAATTGTTATGTTATTTCAGACATCAATGCACATGACTATTTCGAATTTTGATTCTTCTTTTTATCATTTCATATATGTATTTAACAGGTATGTTATTTATACTTTGCAACAAACCAGTTTTAATTTTTGTAGAGAAATATATATATATATAATTTTGTACCAGGAATGATGGTTTGAACGGTGAGTATTGGTGAAACATGTATTTTGTAGATGAACTGGTTAAATTCTTATTACTAGATTTAATTGAATACGTGCATACCACATGCTCGATGAAATGCCCGTGAGAGAATTTGAGATGACTTTGGTGCATAAAAATGTTTCAAACCTTATAATTTAATGTACACTACATTAATGATATTTTTCTTGATATGAATGAACAATCAAATTTCAACTCATCCCCACCAATGCGTTCATCTTCACTTGATAACCCTGCTTACAATATTAATGAGTTGTGTTTTAACCTTTAATTAATGAGTTGTTAAATTACAACTACAGTTTCTACTTGACTACTTCAGCCGATGAGGCCTGGATCAATTGGTTTGGAAGGAGACACCCAATCGCCTTTCAATACAGAGGTTCTAGGTTGAATTTAGCATGCCAGGTGTTTGTTGATATGCTTCAATGAGTATGTTTTCTTTGATTATTTATGTTTTCTTAATTTTTGTTTATAATATTGACCATTAGTTACATTGTAGGGTGGAGAGGAGGATCTGATTTTGAACCATTAGTTAGATTCAAAGACATTTTTTTTCTTATATCTGACATTTTTATTCATCAATGGTGATATTACTAAATTTCGTATTTGTTAATTAAATTAGGAATATTGATACATGTATTTACTTATCTGTTCCGGTTAAGTGTAAAGGTTGTATAAATTGCAGGACCCCAGATGTGGAGAAGAGGATAAACAGAATCCAAATCTTTCTCTGAACATACCGGAATGTAAGTGTTTCGGTAACATTGTTCAGTAATTGGTGTACAAAATTGGGTGATTCGGTGAACAAAGTCGGACCGGTCAGGTAAGACCAACTCGCAAACAGTTTTTTGTACATTTTTATGAAGAACTGAAATAAATAACCAATGTGATTACTATAGTATTTTGAACTTCTTTTATGTTTCTTATAGTGCAGGACATATAATGGAGCATATCCAGACATATCCATGTCCTTCTCATAGAAAGTATGACTCCTTTTCCTTTAAACTCAACCGGCTTGTGAGTGTTTTTTGCCACGATCTGCATATAAATTGTTTTTCTTGCTCTAATGGTTCTTTATATTTTCTTTATGAGAATATTACATAATCTGCTTGTGAGTGTTTGCGCATTGAGGTCGCTCCTACTTCCTAGATAATTTTAGCCAGTTTTTAATTAGTAAATTCCTAATATTTTGCAGTATTTGTAGGCATACTATCTATTAGCTTTGATATATTATAGATTAAGTACATATATAGGTTAGGCATAGCAAGTAAATATGAAATATATATTGTCGTTTGAATATGGTGATCAGATTTAAGATTAGAACAAAGATTACTTATATTAATCATACTCTTTAATCAATTCTATGTCAAAATAGACTTTCATTACCAACTGATTATATCATCAAAGTTCCAAATCTCAGTTTAAATTCCTCACATCCACGATGGTTTTGAAGATTGATGAAGAAGTATTGGTTTTCAAGTTTTACTATTTAATACTTTATGAACCTTTTGTTTTCAAGTATGAAAATTTTGGTATTTCGGATGATTTTCGAAAAATAGTGGATGTGGTTTTCGAAAAACAAAGAAGAGAAACAATTAAACTGAATACACGGAGGTTGAGCTTCCAAGACTCTTTTTTAGAGAACACAGAGTATCGTGCTACCATGTACCATATTTCCTTTTTTAACTTCTCATTGTTTAGTTGGTTTAAATGTTTAACAATCCAACAGTGTGCGTTCTCTTAGTTACGAAAAGAGTAATGCTGAGCAAGAAAATGTTAAAGAAGTTTTCCTTAATCCAACAGTGTGCGTGCTCTTTGTTACGAAAACAGTGGTGGCTATGGAAGGGAGTTATTTATAATAACGATCAGGTCTCTATGAGCAAGGTTATGAAGGATATCAAAGCGTTGGTTAACTTGTGGATTAAACACCAATCGAAGGAATCGAGCATCACTTGGGCGGAGTGAAGGAATCGAGCATCACTTGGACCGATCCTTTTCATTTCAAGTTGGTGTTTTACCTTTTTTTAATTTCTATAGGATTATTCATGTGGTAGTGATTTTAATTTATTTTACGTATTTCAGTCATTGTCTGCTATGATAACAATCAAACCAGATAGTTTTGTTGAAGAATTATGGTCAGTTCGTTCACACCATTTAAAAAAAAGAATTAAAGTTGATACATTTTAAAGATTTCTTGAAATATTTTCCTTAATTGGATGTAGCATGTATGTGATTTTCTATGAATGACTTCATGGACTTTTAAATCAATTTTCTAATAATTTGTTTCAATGTGAAATAACAGGATTTGATGCAAAATAATTTCAACTTCTTGCTTTGTTTGCAGGATTATTACCTTCGTGAATGTAATTCAATGTGAACGACAATTCAGAGCAATAATTCTCGCCAAACATGTGAGTCTTCAAATGCTTATGGTTCATTTGCTAATCGGTTCATCATAGATATGTTCAACCTTTAATGCGATCAGGTCCTTTCTTACATCCCAGTTAGTTTTCAATTTGAATTTTAAGCCCTAACCCCCAATGAACATCGCTGCCTACCAGGTTAATTTTTTGGGTTTTTTCTTATGGTTCATGGGTTTAGAATTTGTGATTCTTTGTGTTCTAATAAGCCAATGTTCTATTCATCTTCACTGGATTGTTAGTAGTGTTAGGCTAGGATGTGTTTAACTAATAAAGGTTAACTATTTTTTCACATATATCATTCAGGGATATTTCCTTACAATGCTGAGAGATTATCGTTGGAGTGCTAAGTTGATTACATCAAAGTTTTTCGGAATACACAATTGCAAGGTAACTTTGTTCTGGTGAACAAACTGAATGCTTTGTGCCTCATTTCTATTGTACATTGAATTTAGGGTTTTATATCTTCTCTTTTTATGGCGTTTTATAGAGATGAAAGGCTGGAACACAAAAGTACAATATGCAACAATATTTTTCTTAGTAAATAAGTTTTTTTTTCTGTACATGATTTACTGTTATATTGCTTTTTTGCATTTATAACAAACTTTGGTATAATTTATGTTTTAGGGAACCAATTTATTCGACCATAGAGGAGCTAAGCAAAGTTATATATTCCTTATTTAAGGTTTTGTGCCATCTGACATGTCCGTTACTACTTTCGTGTCAACAACAATAGCACTACCTCTGCCAAAAACTTTTGCCAAGACAACAAAAAGGAAAATACAACAAGTTGCTAGTACGTACAAAACTACAAACTTGGTATGTTTACACTTGAATTGGCACATATGATTATCGTATTTTGTTATTTGACTTTCGCATTAACCATAACATATTCATCCTATATATTTTGTGTTTGGGTAAAAAGATAAATATGGTGGTAACTGGTATATTGACTAAAAGTTTGTTTGTTACTCTGTTTTCAAATACATTATAAGTTAAGACATGCCAGTTCTGTAAGTCACACAAGTTTTGATCAAAAGTTGGTGATTTTGATATGGGTCAATTCTAATAGTAGCAGCATACTTTTATGTTTAGCCACTCTTTGCAAATTCTAATATTTAGATTACAAGTCTAAAGCAAGTTTAAGGTTCCTTATTCATTATGCTCTCTTACTGGCATAATCTATAAGTCCTAAGAGAATACTAATGTTGGTGCAGTCATCTGTCGTCTTCGTCTTATGTCGAGTTTCAGTTGCGGTGCGAATCTGATCAAGGCATGATGTCATCATCTTTGATGATGACATCACACAAATGACATCATCTCATACATCATGTTGCAACTTCACGTGAAATAGCATGTTTACATGGGATCAGAATGTCATCATCTCACTAAAAGACAAAGCAAATTGATCAAAATGTGATATTTCGCTTCAAGACAAGACAAGCATGTGAATTTCGCTTCAAAGGTTTCGCTTGAAAGCTTCAAGCGAAATCAAGTGTGCTATATATAGAGGTTATGTCTTGTCATTTGTAACAGTTAGAGATTTTGGATACCGAAGTGCTGTCGGTTTATCCAGTGTTTGTAAACAACGTTAGATCAATACAATCAGTATTAAAGTGATACGCAAGCTGTTTCGACATCCGTTTCTTAGTTTCCGCCTCTGAAACGGACTAAATCTCTTCTGAACGACTCGTTCGGGTCGCAAACCGATCCTACAATTGGTATCAGAGCTCAGGAGGAAGAGATTTCGCCAAAACAGCTCGTTTTTGTCATTTTTTTCTAATTTTCTACACCTTCTTTCAAAATCGGAAAAATTTTTCACGGTAAAATCGGCTAAAATTCTCACATATCACGCGTAATCATGTTTTAACAGTTCCTGGAAAGTTTCAGAAACTAAATCAGCCTAAAACTGGTAAAAAAATTGTGTTTTCGCTTGAAGATCGTTCGTCATTTGCTGACATCATGATTTCGCTTGAAGAACATAGCTTCATTGAATGATTTCGCTTGAAATTTCAAGCGACACTTTACATTTCGCTTCAAACAGATTCAAGAACGTTTTCGCTTGAACGATTTCGCTTCAAAGTTTTCGCTTCAAGGATTTCGCTTCAGAAAGTGTTTACTTGAAAGTTTCGCTTGAACCATTTCGCTTCAAGGATT